>WOGO01002408.1:0-15883 GCA_015342085.1 Leptinotarsa defecta | reverse complement strand
GTTAAGGGCAGAAATTGGCCCTTGGAACAAACTGAAAAAATCATTATGGCCCGAAGGCTTCAAAGTTTGAAAACCCCTGATGTAGACTATCGCATATGACATCTGAATATTTCATTCTATTGACGTATGTCAAAAGAATTATACCTATTCACAAATTGAGGCAAAAGTTTCGAAGTGAATTTCAGGTTTTAAAAATGGAAAAAGATTGTTTTCCGAAACGTCGACCACTAAAGAAATTATAGATTTTTTTCAATTTATATTTTCACACGACAAATTTTTTAATTTGGACTCTTAAGTGGTTCATATCACGCAGTAATTTTTCGGGTGAACTTTTAGTTTGCCTTTATTATACTTCAGCAAATTATTATTGATTCAGCTTTATATATTATCCAGATTGTGAAAGGGTTTATACACAAAAAAACAGTAAAAAATATTTTGTATTGTTTTAACAAACTCTTTCGTTTCATAGCTTCATTGATAGAAAGTATAAAAAATTTATTTTTCGTTTTTTTTTTCATACAGTACTCGTATCATTTGGTTGCATGAAAATTAATCCATCATCTTAGCGTTCCGTTATTTCATTTAAGTATTTTTGTCAGCACATCTTTTTATTCGATACCTATATCCTAAAGATGCATAAAAGAAGTCCATACTGGATTTGGAGTTACAACAATCTCTTGCTTCTTCAACAAACTCTATCATTCGATAGCCATGTCATAGGGTTGCAAAAAATTTAGGACTATTGGGTTTGAAGGGACGTCATATTACTTTTCGCATTCCTTCCAAGAAACTTTTTCATTTTACTGCCTGTAAAAGAGTGTGCTTGAAAGAAATTAGCTCAGCATCTTGTGCGGTCCGCCATATTTGATGTAGATAGACGTCTCGTAAAAAAATGCATAAATTCGAATAGACGACCTGTACTTTAATCAAATCTGGTCTAATTATTCCCGACATTTTGCAAACTCCATATTTGTATATAGTGAGCGTAGTCATTTGAATGAACCCAATTAATATCGATTTCTCATTTCAGCCTCTCGAGTTTGCCTCGTATTCATGAATGTCATTCACGAAAGTTTCCGGTCCTATTCATTTGAAGATAACATGGGATGAAAATGTGAGACATCCACCCCTCACATCCGATTCGAGAAGATGCTCGAGATGGCCACACAATGTGTGACTAATGGACCAAGAAATCCTATCAGATGCACATTTGTTGCAATTTCCTTTGATCAGATCAAACGTGCCTATTCTCTGAAGATTATGTACTTTTTATATCGCCGGATATTCATCGGTGGGATTCTGGACTTGAATCCATCTTGGTTCAAGCGTATCGGATTTATTTTTAAAGTACAAAAGGGGAGAATAAATCTAAAAAGGAATATATTCATGGGGTAGATTTTGGAGGGAAAGCTTGGTTTTGATATGGACAAGTACTCTATCAAATTGCTTAAGGCTTTAGCGAACGAGATTTTCAGTGTTACTATCTTCATTCGGGTTTGAAGGCTATCGTAGTTTGGAACTGCTTCCTAACGTTTCGCCAGCACGAGTAGCTGACTTCATCAGAGATTAATTTATGTTGATGACTCACCGATGACTGGTGATTTCTAGTTCGTAGGTTGTATTTATGTTGACTCAGGTAGTCCACCTCTCTTTTGCTATTGGCCAGTGTTATTACCTGTTAATGACGTACCATTGCATTGCGCCGTTGCCACTTTAGCATCTTTCAGTAAGGGATTCCAAATCCATTTAAAAGTTATCACCTCTTCTTTTCTGTTGTAGTTTGTCATATACACGCCGAGTATGGTATCCATGATCAATGGCAAGTAGTTTCACATCTTCTAACAGTATCTTGTGATCTCCTTCACTAAGCGTGTGTTCCGCTACTGCCGATTTCTCTATTTGACCTAATCTACATTTTCTCCGATATCCATTTAGCTTTATATCCATTGATCTTTTGGTAGTACCGATGTAAACTTTTCCTTAGGTGCATGATATACGATATACCCCTTCAGTGGATAGTGGATCTCTTTTGTGTTTCACCGATCTAAGGTTTTGTTATATTTTTCTGGTAGGTATGAACACTGTTTTTATTTTATGCATTCATAATTATTACCAATTCTGTCTGTAACCCTAGGTATGTACGATAGAAATTCACGTGCAACCTTCAGTTTCATGGCCTTATTGATCTCGATTACACTGTTCCGGCTCACATTTTCTGCGGGCACGTTCCGTCAGGGTGTTGATAATTCCTCGCTTTTGACTTGGATGGTAGTTCGAAAAAGCATGCAGATATATGTCCGTATGTGTCGGTTTTCGGTACACTTTATGTATCAGTCGTGTGCCACGCCTTTAACAAGTACATTTAGAAAAACTATCCGTTTTTCCTGCTCAGGCTCCATGGTGTACTTGATACTAGGGCGTTGAGCATTTATGTGAAGTAGAAAGAGGTTCAGTCTGTCCCTCGCACGTCTTCAGATAAAGAAGGTATCATCTATGTATCGTAGCCAAATGGTTGATTTGAAATCGAAAGGATCGAGTGTCTTCTTCCCAAATTTTTACATGAAGAAGTTGGCTATCACAGGGTTGAATGGACTTTCCATCGCTACGCCGTCTGATTGCTCATAAGAATATCCTTTCCATTGGAAGTAACTTCCCGTAAGACAGGCCTTGTAGAGTCCAACAATATCACTAGGAAACAGGTTGGCTATCTCTCTCAAAGAATCTTCCAGCTGAACATTGGTGAACAAGAACACAACGTCAAAACTGACCAGAATATCACTTGACTCCAAGGTTATATTTTAAATTTTTTTCACAAAGTCTGTCGAATACTTGAAGTATGATTTCGTTTTTCCAACAGGAGGCTGGAGGAGCGATGCTAGGTGTTTTGATAAATAATACGTAGGCGAACCCGGTGCACTCAGTCTGGGTCTCAACGGAACTTCTTTTTTGCGTATCTTCGGAAGACCATAGATCCTTCGGAAGACCGTAGAGCCTTGGCAAGACGGCTTCCGTTCTTAGAATAGCTTCTGAGTGGTTTCCGACAATGATGATGATTTTATGAGACGGTTTGTATTCTGCAACCTCAATTGTGTTGGGTCTCTTTTTAGCTTGTGCTAGCTGGACGAGTCGAAAAGTTCTTCAATGTTTCCGATGTTTCTTCTATTTTCAAGAGCACCGTGGCATTTCCCTTGTCTGCTGGTAGAATGGTGATATCCTCAACTAAGTTCAGGTTTTTCAAAGCCACAATTTCTCTTTTTGGTATATTGCATTCTTGTGTTAGGGCCTTGCGTAGAATATTAGCTGCCTCAATGTGAATTTTCTCCGCTTCATCATCTGGTAGATTTCTGATTGCAGTTCCCGTATTAGCTATAATTTTTTTATTATTAATTAGGAATCTTTCAAAGAAAGGATGAGAGCAATTTATTTCGAAATAAACACAAAGAGGTGTAGATCGTGAAAATGCGTAACTTTCAGACACAAACTGGGAGAAAAAGCCCTCCTGAAACAGCTACTTTTATATGAACATTGAACTACACGAAAGAAAAAATACTTCCAAAACCACTACTTTTATATGAACATTGAATTATATAAAAAAACACTTCTTCCCATTCAATGGTGGTTCAAGCCCTAGTCTGAACGATCGATCTTCACTTGCTATCGTCCAACCCGTGTTGGGAATCACACGTTAAAAGGTAAGACCTCGTTAATCCTTAGCTCGCACAAGTTTCGACTTCTGAGGGTTGTCGTTCGTAGGGGTGCGACAGCTGGTTAACGGAAAAACAGATTTTTTTTAAACTAATAGTTATCGTGCTGTACCATATATACTGGGAACCAGATACTGAAGATACAGAGGCAACAATGAAGCTGATCATTTTGCTGAACATAATTCCTTAAATGGTTGTGGACCAGCTGTGAGGATAAGAAAATCAATAGCAGGGATTAGATCAGGAAATGAACCAGTAAGAAACATAAGTACTGAAAAAGAGACTCTTGATTGCAGCCAGGAAAATAATCAAAAAGGAGTCGCCTGAGAAAAAAAACTAAACCAGTACTTCAACAAAGTAGAAATCATCTCAGAATATTAACAAAATACGGCTGTGGAACAAAGTTTTATACGAATCTGAGGCACTTGATCACAGAAGATGAGGAATTTATCAACAATCGAAATTATGTCCAGAAGAATGTAACAAACACCCAAAAAGAGACCTATACAAACTAATTCAGGACACAATATTATTGTAATGGGTGTCATGAGAAATCCAATAAACTATGAGACTGTAGTAATGTTTGCATATTTGAAAGAAACGGGCAAATCAGTTTCCCAAGCAACAAAAATTGGGACAGACATTAAAAGATCAATCGATTTGGTTTATTCATGGCATGGAAAGGATTGAAGTACAAACGTGCGGGAAAGTTTGTTTCCATACAATTGCAGAAAACCCATAATTTGAAAAAATACAAATTTTTCATCCTTCTTAGGGATGTCACAGTTGAATTGCACATGAAGTTATAAGTTAGATTAGACATTGTACCCCATCACCCCGATTAGTTTGTATGGTAAGTGGTCTTTGAGGTCAGATAGCAAGAGTACGGCTCTGCCGAACTCTATAAACCTGATTCGGTCCCCAGCGGGGCACGCACAGAGTATGTGCTATGCTGTTTCATCACTTTCCAAACAGAGGCGACACACACTGTCTTCCGAGAGTCCGAGCCCCTGCATATGATGATTCAAATGACAATGACCTGTAAGAAGGCATGTTAGACATCGTAGTTCATCCCTACTATAGTCCAACAACTGTTTGGTATCAGGCTTCGAAGTGTGAATAAACGCCTTGGAGTGAGCCAATCTTGTAAGATTTTGCCAGAAGTCCATAAATCTTCTTACCATCCAGGTGTTCAATCTTTGTTTGGCAAAGCCTGAAGCGATGCCAATGATAGGTTTTAATCCGATGAAGCTGCTTGCAGCACCCTCATTTGCAAGGGAGTCAGCAGCCTCATTGCTTTCCAGGTCAGTATGGCGAAGAAGGGACTAGAGAGAATGTGTTAAGTCTTCCTATCGAGGAGAGTCGTTTTTGGCAATTTGCAATATAGACCTTGCTCGGTAGGAGCCAAGAGCTTTCAACGCCACTTGACTGTCCGAGAATATTTTTATTGACTTGTTTATGAGGTTGGATTCTTCCAATCTCTCCGCACACAATTCAAAAGCGTAAATTTCCGTTTGAAATACAGTCGCATAGGTTCCTAGTCTTTATGATTTGTGAGAGGAGATGAAGAAGTACGATTCCCTCAAATATTTTAAATGCAGCCATCCAAATTCTTTGAATGGAGAGCTAATATGTTCGTACTTTCGCACGCCATAGGTAAATGTAACGCATATATTTTGTTTTTTGTTGTAACCTCATTTCCATCAATTTTGTATATGCTAATCTAGAATGTATAACAATTATACTCTTAATGAATTCGACAACTTCGTATTCATTAGTTTGATTCTGTGACACTATCATTAGAACTAACGTATTTGTTTGCTGTAGACTGTGTCAGAAATAATTGATTTTATCGACTTTTCAGTAGGCAAAAATGCATAAGACTAAAAGTTTTTCAAAAACTAGCACTTGCTCCAAAAACTAAATTTTAACATTGCGGAAATAGGCTGCGGAAATGTACCACCTTCCGTACTTGTTAGTTGAATAACTATTTCACCATACGCATTATGAATCTATATTCGTATCATTGTAATCACCATTCAGATATGCACCCGTTTCTCTTTCAGGATCTGATGACATAAGGGCCACCGATTCAGTCCATTCCCGTAGGGGTATCTTCCGTCCCTTGAGCGACATCCCAGAACTTTCCTCGAGCTGGCCATTCGGAAAATCCATCTACGATGATCCCAGTGCTGCAGCCGAACGCATTCACGTCCCCGGCTACAGATACGACCCCCTCCACAGAGACACCTACGGATACTCTCCTAGGCCCATCTATCCACACAACTACGGATCTCTAGATAGATACAGGCCCGGTAGGTTCGAGTACAAGCATTAGGTACTCGTAGCGCTCGGCAGAGATTTTTGGAAAATAAACGAAGATTGTAAAGCTGGATTTCTCATATGGGGGTGGGTGAGAAAAAAGAACTGATAGATAAGTGAGAAATGATGTTAATTGTCACCAAGTATATTGTAAATATATGAATACACTACAAGACTGTATTTTAAAAAACAGGTTGCAAAACAATAATTAAACTTCATTATTAATTATTTTGCAAAATCTAGGCATTTGGAAAAAAACCGTGTGAACTCAATTTGTAGTATTACACTCATCTTTTAGTGTCATATAAAATATTATACATTAACGATCTACAAAAAAGTTAAGGGGTTACGAATGTTTTCAAACTGATAGATTAAGCTGTCTTAAAAACAATTCTAAACATTGAATTAATCAAAATCGATAGTATCAACTGTATTTCATCTATATAGTTGATAATTCGTACAATCGTACAATCGATTAGCCAAAATTAACACTTCAAACCGTCTTTCCTCTATAGTCGACAGTTCAAACTATAACTTAGCCGTAGTCGACAGACCTAATGATCGGAAATTCAAACTGTCCTTTACCGATAATCGACAGTTTGAAGTTTCAGTTATAGATAGTCGTCAGTTTGAACAGTATATTTAGCTACAATCGACAATTCTAACTTCGTTCTACTAGAATCGACTGTTTGAAGTTTCAATTATAGATAATAATCAATTTGAATAGTAGATTTATCCATAATCGACAGTTCTAACTTCTTCCTATCTATAAATCGACAGTTTGATGTTTCAGTTATAGATAATTGCCAGTTTGAACAGTAGATTTATCCATAATCGACAGTTCTAACTTCCTTCTATCTATAATCAACAGTTTGAAGTTTCAGTTATAGATAATCGTCAGTTTGTACAATAGATTCAACTATAATCGATAATTCAAACTTCCTTTTATCTATAATGGACAGATCAACCTTTCACAATGGACAGTTTGAACTGTTTATTAGTCATAGTCGATAAATTGAACAGATTATCGGCCATAAACGCCAGTTTGAACTGTCTTTCGTTCATAATCCACAGTAGAAACTACAATTAGCCATAATCGACATTTTGAAGTCTGAATTATATAAAATTCAGTTGATACAGTATAATCGTTATACAACCTACAAAAAGTGCTTTGTGTCTTTTCTAGATTTTGTTACGAATCCTGGTAGTCAATAAGTTGAAGTAGTAACGTCTTTTTTTAGTACCGAACTCCACCTATGTTGAAAAATTCAGCTTTACACTGCGTATTACAGGATGCTCCCTTGTTTTCCAGATCTTTGCCCCATATAAAGTCGTCGATTGGCATCGACGCTTTCATTTATAAATCAACTGCCTTTATGAACAGTTTTATAGCTTATGACTTTAGTCCAAAGCGGGTTTGCCGCTCACCTGCAGCAGTAACAGCTCGTGCAATTTTTGTCGTCTTATTCTGTAATATATGTTGATATTTGATATCATGTTGTACCGCATAATGAAGTGAATAATAAAGTTTATCAAAGATTACAGTGAGTGTGCGTCCCCGCAAACGCTTGAGCGCCATCTATCAGACACAATTGACTTATTCTACTTAATGTTGTGTATAAAAATCTAAAATGCTTCATTGAAAAAAATATATACAGTTTATAATTTAATGTTTAGAAGAGAAGTAAATCTTTTTATCGCAGTTTTACGTAGGGGCTGAAGGGCCAAAAAGACTGTTGATTAGCCTTCAAAGTATTAACTAACCATTATTTATCCATAATCGATAGTATGAAGTGTCGATCGGAAGATAATCTACAGTTTAAACTGTCAATTATAGATAATTATCTATAATTGATTATAATCGACATTTTGAACTATCGAATATATATGTATTCGACACTTTAAACTATCGAATATGACTAATCGATAGTTTCAACTGTCGACTATACGCTGTGGCGTTCACCGCCTTTTTTACAATTCTATGCAAAGTTGCTTTATTCAACAAACAATAATAAAAAATCCTAATAGTCGTAGGTTTGGAAATTATTCTGTTAATCTATTGATAAATAATCCAATTGATATTCTAAAAATGAGAAACACTTCCTTATTGACTAGAAAATATATATACAGGGAAACTCTACAAAAACGAAGCAAGCTGCTTCTTAGAACAATTAATATTAATTTATAGAAAATTGCATGACTAAATACTTCAATGCATTGAGAGAAATAGGAAGAAGAGTTTATCATGTGAATGCTTATCAAACTCTTCTTTCAGTAATTCGCAGTTTTTCAAAATTTAAAAATTATAGCTAATTTGAACTGTCGACTGAAAATATCCAAGATATTAATGTTTCAACTGAAGTAGATCCTAGTAACTTCTAACATTATTTTGAACTCAAATTAGATATTCTTTGAAATAATCTTCTCATATGTGGTACATACCCTAAGACTGCTAGACCCTACTAAGACTAGAGACGTTTGTCTCTCCTAACTGGCGAACCAAACACTATAATCAATCTGAAACATCGAAGGAAACTTTCCAGGAAAGAGTTCGACCTAGTTATCCCGCTTGATTCCCCCAAAAGCAGTGTATTTTAGAAGTTCAGTACAAACTACATCTGCCCATCGTATAGAAGTTATAGTCAGAACATTTTGTGTCACGTTTTGTGTTTGTCGGGCGTCAAACACAACCTATATGGACATTTTCAAACTAATACAATAAAACTTTAATAAATCTTAAATCCAAAAATTTAAAAAATTTCATAAATTATAATCAATTAAAAGATTCGTGATCTCATCAACTAACCGATTTAAAAATATTTGCCATATTTGAAAAATTTACTTATATCTCCCACCTTTAATTTGCAAAAATTGTTATGAAAATGCATTTCTGATATTTACTAGATCATCATTATCGTCTTTGTGGGCAATATTTTTTTTTAATTCACGTGAAGAATATAATCAAACAAAAGGGTAAATTTTTAAAACTTGTATACCTACTGTTACTTTTGTTTGGCAAAAACATCATTATTATTGTATATATACTATTCGTGCTTCGCTTTTTACTTGATTTCTCAGTAACTTACACGAGTAGAAGGTATTTTCTGTTATATCAAAATAAAATAAACTAAAATGATGGTTTTTTCAAAATTGTCCTAAATATTTTGACGTGAAAACTCGAAAGCTATAAAAATATATCTATCTGCCGGGTTTCAGATATGCTTAGTACACCTAAACAATCAATTTTAAAGAGATAATGAAGACGATAAAGCATAATCCAGTACCAGTTTTTTCCAATTGTGCCAGCAATATGCTGGCGCAACATCATTGATGTAACACAAATCATAGCGCCGAAAATTCCTAGTCTTTTTTGAGCACCATTCAACTATTGTTCGCACGAGCACAACTATTTTTAATTCACTGACTTCATAATTACGCAATTTCGAAGGCCTTCCAAAAATACTCCCAGATATTTCGGTATTTATGTTCAGCTAACCAAACGACTACAACTATTTGCATTTGAACATGGTCCAATGTAAGTTCATTTCATTTTTTTATCGCAACCAAATCTTATGACAGCATAACTCAAAATCTTGTCATAGTCACGAAATAACGTCAACAAAGTGACTATGATGCGATTTGTTCAGGCACTCACTCAAGTAGGATAATTAGTCAATTGTTTTATTAACGATATTCAGCAACCAAACCTAACGAGGCTTTTTAACCTGCCGCTCCAGCATTTGCCAGGGCGATCCACTTTTTTTAACGGCCCTTCCCTCACACATGACGAAAATTTTTTTGGTTTTGGAAGTGTTTTTAGAACACAATGCAGTATTTTTTGAGGGATGCGTGAGATTTTCGGTCGCCTTGGAGGTAAGACATATTTGGAAGCTTTTGTGTAGCCTGGTAGCTAGTGGCCTAACATATGACATTCCTGACTCCCGTAGTGAATACTAACTGCAACTGATGTTATCGTTTTATGTGGACTCGTCTTCGGAGTGTTTTTTTTTTCATTCATGTATTATTTTTTATTATTTTTGTGTTTGGTTTGAGGATAGTTGTGAAAAACTTCACAAAGAGGGCTGTTACCTGGTGTGCTGTTCTAACAAAGTAACTTGAATTACTGATATAAATATTGATGATGAGAAGAGTCTCAAAACCTAGATTTGGTAACCAACCTGGATTCCTGACCAATACTTATAGGGAATTTACTAGTGTTATGTTTCTACACTTAACTACCAAACTCAAACTTTACATAGTCAGTAAAAAAATATCCATCGTTCTAAAGTAAATATACTTTTATTATCGACCTATTACTATTGAGAAACCACTTGAACTGCATAAAGTTCGTTAAAGATCTGCTGAGGGGGAAGACGATGATGACTATTTCCGTACATTCATCAATCAAGCTGGGCATTGGTTCTAGCTATGATGATTGATGATGTACCCAAATAATGTGTCAAGAGAGCAAATATTCAAGTTTCGATTATCATATCAAGTTTATTCGAGATCGAAACAAATGCGAATTGAGAATAGGCGAAATTGAGGTACTTGATAACTAGATAATAAGAAATGAATTGCTTGAGTACCAGTTCCAGCTATTCTAGATTTCTGGTCAGCGGCTGAATTCGAGAGTTTCACCAAGCGTATCAGTGAAATAAGTTGTTGGCAACAATAGCGACAGAAAATTTAATTTACGTTTTGTCTAGTTTTCTCAGTGTACAAACCGTAATACTGAAAATCAAACGGAACCTGAAATAGCTCAACATCAGAGAAACTCCTGGCCGTTAAGGTAGCCATCGGATAACTAGTCATTTGGTATTTTCTCTCATCAAGTTGTTCTAAGAAAACGGTATTTTTTCTTTGTGTCGAGAGATTTACAAATTGTATCGTAATGCCCATTTTCATATATACTGCCGATAAGTAAGATATCATCACTTGAGAATACGGAGCTTTTGCTCGATTTGAAATATTCGTACTGTTCACTAGCCAACAAATAAGAAAAAAATTGCGAATAATATTATAATGGATATATGAGAGAGTTTAAAGCATCCTGACTAAGACTTCAACATCAAAAATTTTCCATCATATAAAGATTATGAGTTATAGTTATTTTCATTTTATATAAAAATTTTTACATATTATAGGGAAATATAAAATCAAAACAAGAATAAAACAATATATTTTGAGGATAACAGACTTTATTTACAATACACAATGAAAAAAAAATTCAAATGAAGTCTTTTGTAGATAACCTTTTTGCAAATGTTGACTTTCGTTTATATGTTTCATCTTTTTCCCTCATAAGGAATCAACAATAATCCCCCATCATTGCTGCATCCCATCTGCCTTGGTAACGTTGCTCCATTGTCAGTATGTTCTGGTGGAACCTTTCCCCATGTTTGTCATTGACAGCACCCAAATTTTCTGGGAAAAAATTCAATTGGGAGTGACATAAATGGATTTTGAGAGACATGCGACATCCTATTCTGCAGTAGTTTTCAGTAGTTCTTCTACAAGTGTTTCGTAATTTTCTACTTTCTTGCTCCCTAAAAACTCCGAAACGATTCTTTTGAAAGAACTCCACGCATCTGATTCAACATTACTTAATTTTTTATCAAACTGTTGATCACTTAGTAGTTTTCTAATTTGTGGTCCAACAAATATACCTTCCTTGAGCTATGCATCACTTAATTTTGGAAAAACGTGTTTAAGATATTAAAACCTTCTTTGTCTAATGCTTTCATTAATAATAATACTAATCGACTTTATTCAGTATTTAATATTACAAAATATTCCAAGTTTAGCTATTAGCTACTCTTAACCCTAATATGCATTATAAGAAAAAAAAAAATTTAAAATAACTGGATCAAATAAAAATAGATTGTGTGATGAAACAAATTGGAGATCGTAGTAGATCGTAGTTTAATGAATACATTTAATTCTTCTCATCACATATTGAAATTTGCTTTTAGTTTCTTTTTGAATGTGGATTTCGAGAATTGCATGAGATCTTTAGTAATCGTATAATGAAAAAATACAGCAAGGAAGGAAAATGATTTTCTGATCATGGCTGACGAATGACGAGGGATGTGTAAGTTTTCGTTAGTTCGAAAGTTGAAAGGATGGAGCTCTAACCTCTTTGTCAATTTATTGAATAGAGAAACAGGTATTTTAGATTTCAGTACTGAAATTGGTGATTTTGCAGTAGTTATATTCCCTGAGAACGGACATTGATACCTTACCAAGGTTGGCACGAGCTTGGGAAATATGTTCAGACGTATGTATTCCCAAAATGAAGCGAACACAATAATTTTGCATTGATTAGCGAATTCCACGAGATTAGCGAAAGGATAAGCGATTGTGAAAGTAGCTTTTTTGTGCTAAAGGACAAGCTCTGTCTATATGGATAAAGAACTTTGAGAGTGGCATAGGATTTGATCATAAGCTGTTTTACATGTGCGTTGAATTTTAAATCTTGATCGAAAGTGATTCCCAAGTTTTTGAATCAACCGTGTCAAGGTGACTTGTCATTTTTCTCAAAAAATATTAATGCATTCATCAATTTCTATTCTGTCCCCTTTAAACTAGTCCCTCTCAGATATAATACACTTTTGCCAGCGTTTTTTTCTAACTATGAAGCAGTTTCACAATACAAGACGTTTTTCTTAGCATGCTTCAAGTTTAATTTAATCACTTTGTATTGCTTCTCACAAGTGGCGCATAACTTCAAAATAATACTCCTTATAGACCGTACGACCATGTGACAAGAACTGCTGATGCCCTACGCCACGGTAATCAAAGAAAACGGTGCACAAAACCTTGACATTTTATCGAATTTGACGTGCTTTTTTTGTTCTTGGCTCTCCTCCATATACCCATGATTCGTCACTAGTTATGACAGTTGTAAGCGACTTTGGATTCCTGAGCGATGCTCAAGCGACGGTTTTTTTGTCAAAATTCAGCAATTTTGAAATAGAAGTGATTCGACTATTCACCATAACTATTTTCTTCACTTTCTCAACATTTTCATCGGCCATTTTTTTCGATAGCAGTTAAAACGCTTCTAACTTTCGTGCCTCTCACCAACAAACTAAACATGCTTAAACAGCTGAAACTGTGAACATACGTTCGCTACGAGTGTACCAACATAAAAAATTTAATTCACGTAGCTCGCGAAATTTGAACATTAATCTTATTTTTTGAACAGTCAACTACAGTCTGATTCTTGGAGAGATATAGGCGTTTCCTTGATATTATTTGTTCATAACAAGTCGCTGATTTATTGATAAAAATGTTTCGAAACATTCTTTCAAAAAAATGTAGGAATCGAAAACTTTCAAGACTTCATAACTGTTGACGCATGATAAACTATATTTGATGCAGTCTGTTATTTAAATTAAAGTTGTTGAATTCAAAGTTACCCAATCACTCAATATAAATATTATAGAAAAAGTAGCTAAGCAATATATTCCAAATTTGATTCAGTATTTTGAGCGACCATCGGTATGGTCTCTGTTGGCAAAATGGCTAACTCTCTGAAGAGGTATATCGGAATGTCTGTTGTGTTCTTTGCCGCGCTTTCTTGCAACAGACCTTTTGAGTAACGGACCTTTACATTAGGTTGTTTCAAAAATTTTGTTTGTTTTAATGTTATATGTTTTTTTAGCTCCATATTCTGATCGGAAGAGAATTTTGTACTCAACGGTTATTCCCCCACATATTTAGCCATTCATGTTTGCCTGATACCCTGTATATCGGTTAAATATCTAGTCTATATTGCTTCTCATTAGCCACGTTACTACCAAAGAAGAAAATCTTTGCCCCTACCAGTTTGGTCGTTTTGTCTTTGTGCAAGAAACCGAAGACACAAATATTATCATAGGGTTAAGTAACATGTCTAGTTTCAGCCCCCATGGATAACATCAGTGCTAAGTAAGTACCTTCGCCTTTATTTTCAACCCGCCAAATGAATATTGGTTCCGATACAGTACAGTCCCTGAGGGTATATTCTATGCTATAATTTGCTCTCTCAATATGAGGACAAACTTTACAAAAGCATTTGATTTTTTTAGCTCAATCAAGAGCCACAACTCCGTCCCTGAATTTTTAAAAATATATAAAAAAACAAATTCATACAAGAAAAACTAAAATACCTGCATTGATTATCAGGAGTTTATGCATCTACAGATTAATCTATTTGACTTACTTTATTCCGAAATACTTATTGTTATTACTGAATCATTGCGTGTTTTTTATGTAATTTCCATCCCGACCATAAACGTTTCTTGAAATACGTTTCATTTGTAATAGATTAATAAATAATTTCTTCAAATAAACCTCTCGTTTGATGTCAGTACAATTTTTCTTATTTTTTACTTCCAGAATTTGCAACACCGTCACCTTTTCCAGGTGAAGTTGGTCTTTTTTCTTCTGAAAATTACGTTGACATACACAGACCTTTCTGCGATTCTGTTATATAATTTATTTCGAAGTGACAAAAATAAATCGTCAAGTAAAACTCACTCAATAATAAATATCTACCCATTTATCTTGATGTATTGACGAATATTATAAGGAATCCTATATTTGAATAAGCAGGTCGAGGGCAAGCTGATACGTATTTGTTTTGAATTTTGTTTACCTTTAGAGCAATGAATCGAAGGTTACGAGATCAATAGTGAAACTCGAACGACTGCACAACAAACACTCACAAAACAATCCACCACACTGCAGTCGATCGGGTTATTTATTTTGAAATGAAACGCGTTTTTATGCACAGGATTTTCGATCTGACAGCACATGCGTCGATGTGTATAAACTGATAGCAACGTTGACGATGTTTCCACAAATTATTTAGACACGGGAATTTAGAAGTATTGCGAGTTCGCAGATTTTAAGTTAGATGAAACCGCAGAGTAAAAGCATTCTTTGGGCACTGTTTCTACTTGCCATTGGTGGTGGTTTGAATTGAATTGAAAATGTTTATTGATTTCTCATAAAAATATACCCCTTTCAAACAAAATTCCTATGGCTGGGCGCTGGGATTGAATCAAATAAGAGAACGAATGTCATTACGTACTGCCATCGATGACATGAGCAAATTGAACTCATTTGTTCCATAAAGTCGTAATTTATGAATGAGTTGAGTGGTTCACCTTATAATGTTATCCAGAATTAGTGCTGAAGAGACGATAAAACATCAGATGTCTAGCAGTGAGGATGACAGTGTTTCATGTAAGTGAAATATTACTTCTATCATTAATTATATTGAGTAGGAATCCTGAGAATGATATCCGATTCAATTCCATAACGAATGTTTGGATTGAAAACTGAAAAAAGGGGAGTGTTTTTCGTATAATTCAGCGTTCATATGAAAGCATTTCTTTTGAAAGTATTTCTCTTTCCTGTAATTCAATGTCTATATTAAAATAACTGTTTTGAGGGGCTTTTTCCTCCAGTTTGTGTCTGAGAGTTACTTCTTTGCATGATCTACACATCTTTCTATAGAGTTGATCTTTGGAAGATTGCCAAATTGTATTGTAGGAAGAATGTGTTGATTGTTTTTGTACATAATAAGAGCTTATATACCTTTTCGGGGACGGATCCTAAAGTAGTTGTCAGGTGATGTTTACGTCTCCAATCAGGCGGATGGCTCTTTTCTGGATGAAATCCAGCAGCTTCAGGGTATGTTCTCCATACATGAGAACAATACTCCAAAGAATGTCTGATCTGAGCTTTTATAAAACATCAAAACTTGCTGAGGTGTGTACTGTTTTCTGGTTCAGTACAGTGTTCCAAGCTTTAGAGAAACAGCTATGTGACGATTTCCATGCTTGTAAAAAAGTCTCAGGAAA
>WOGO01002407.1:0-15884 GCA_015342085.1 Leptinotarsa defecta | reverse complement strand
AAATATTTTCTTCATTTCTTTACCACCCTTAGAATTCTCTATACACTGAGGATATTAATTTTCCTTTCAGACATATTTTAAGAGTTATTTCTTTATTGAAGTTTTTTCTAGAACTACATTTCAATGGGCAAAATAGAAATTTTGGACTATGTTGGAGAACGACCACCAAAGTACACTTTCAAAACAAAAATTTTACAATTAAAGTCCAAACAATAAAAAGCTGATGATGAACACTCACCTTGAAAAAAATTTCAGCAGAAACACTCTGTACACAGAAGGTTTGAAAACTGAATATAAGATGGAAATTGTATTATACTGATTAAATTGATGGATGTATCTGTTACTACGTGGTAGGAAATCATCATGAAAAATAATAATCAAAACTTCCTGTGTTTTTATACCACTTGCATTTGTAACTAACCCTACTGCAGTTATTGCCCTACAAGGACATTTTCAAATGAATACAATAACAATACAAAAGCAATTATAAATCCTTATAGGACGAAACTGCGGTAATATTAGTTACAAATACAAGTGGTATAAAAACATAAGCTTCATTTCAAATTTTTCATGTAATATACTGTCCAGGGAGTAATTCACATAACAGCTCCCCACTCAGTCAATATATCTCTCTTCCAAGCGGAAGTGTATGCAATATTACAATGCGCAAAGAATATCATTTTTAAAGCCACTTTGAAATGAGTAGATCAATATTCAGAAAATGTTGTGAAGAACTAATAAAACTGGTAGATCAGAACAGATTGATTCTACAGAGTGCCTGAACACTCAGATATTACAGACAAGGAAATTAAGTGTGCTAGACATGCATCTCGATATATTTGCCCTGAACCAGCTGTTGGTGTACCAACATCTATGGTACGGGTCCAGATTAGTAAAATACACATGGAAATGTGCACAACCTTTATAAAAAAAACATCTAAAAAAAATTGTAGAACTGTTTCAACAGAAAGGAAATTATCCCAATCAAATCATCCCAATCCCAATTATTTCTAATCACAAGAAATGCAATACTCTTCTCGACGTGCTTTTTACCAACCAAAATAGTGTCTTCAAGATGAAGACGCCAACTTGGTTGGTGGAACGCTTGTCGAGAAGAGTAATACATTTCTGGTGATTGGGAAAAGTGTTCGTTTTGGAGCTCCAGTTTTTCTTTTTTATACAAGAAATTAGTTGTGTAAGACCTTAGATGCAGGGAATGCAACAAAGAAATAGAGATAGCTAGCTCATGTTTTATATGAATGTGAGGCACTGGATCACAGGAGAAAAGCAATTTACAAACTAGTAAACAGACAAACGTGCAATAAACCCATGAGGATGCAGTATTTTCTGCAAATTTGTAATAAATGTTTTTACAACTTTATAATTTTAATTGGTATGGATCTTGGTGATAGGGGTATAATCCAAAAAAGACATATCACATTCCTATAAAATATTCGGTTTTGAACTTGACTTTTTCCATAAAGAACTGATAGTTATACAATGAATAAACATAATTTTTAGGATATGTTTAATAGTTAAATAAATGTTTTGAATAAATGAAGTAATAAAAAATAATAATTTTTCTGTTTTACATGCACCATAGAAGACTGGAAATCACGACTTTATATCGCTACTATTAGTGCAAAAGGTCATATGAAAAAAATGTATACTTTCATATTAAACAAAACAAATTAATCATTTCCTTATTTCACTCCCATCTGCTCTTTCTGTAAAATAAAATATGAAAAGTATTTTAATATTAAATTTCACAAAAAGGATTTGAAGCTTTATATCTTCTATTAATTATCTGCGAGAGCTTTCAACAGCTGGTCGTACTGTCATCTTCTAGGCACTCCTTAAACTTTTTGAGGTTTAGAAGATGTTAGTACGACTAGCTGTCGAAAGCGCTCGCAGATAATTAAAAGAAGATATAAAGCTTCAAATCCTTTTTGTGAAATTTAATATTAAAATACTAAAAATAAAGGAAAATTAGTTGCATCATTCAAAAAAAATATATGAAAAGTATATTAACAAATTATAAGACAATAAATCTACGGGAATGAAAAATTTTGAAATAACCTCACACTTTCATTTCAAATAAGATATAAAGTAAAATTCATTTAAAAACATAGTAAACATTTTAACAGATGGTAATTTCGAGTGCTCAGCAGTGAAAATTACCGTATCTGAAATAAACAGTATCTAAAATAAACATATTCATTGTTTCTTTGTATAGAACACCTGGAAGTTCATTATTAGTCGTTTTCAAAAATTTTGAAGGATTGATAAAACCAATGAGGTTCTATTCATCACTAGAAATTTTAGCATTGAGGTCAAAGAGAAAAATATGGTAAAATCAGATTTGCTATGAAGAGGTAGGGAAATGAAAAAACATTTATGGTTTCCTTTTCAAAAAACAGGTTTGACAAAAAAAATGTTAAGAAAAGTGGAATTTGCCACTGGATGTCCAAGAAACCATTTGCACGTTTCCAGGACAAAAAATAGCAATAAATAATGAAATAAGTGAAATAAAAATATGCAGAATGTCAAATAATTTCTTTGCCAAGTATAACATTCAAATCCAATAGTTACTGAGGTCCACTTTTCCTTTGACTAGGCTAATTTTCTATATAGAATTGGTTGATGAATCCAAATTTTTTGATTATTATACTATCCTAATCTAGGTAGAAGTTTTTACCAACTATTCAACCAGATTTAATAATGGCAGTGATTTCATGCTGGTTGCTAAATGGTCAAAACCACACAGTTTCTCTCCACAATTTCATATTTCCTTACAATAACTATACATTTACATAACCTACTGTACACAGTGAAAGACTCTTCACGAAATTATACACATCCATGATCCATATTATACAATTGATTAAGGTAATCGAACCTTTGCAACGAGATCCATTTTTGTCATACCATATAAAAACTTGATAAAGAAGACTTGGGCACGGTCATAACTAAAACTTTTTCAGAAAAAAGTGTGGAAGTATAAGAAATAGTCCAACAGATTAGGTTCTAAATGAAATTTTGTACCTTGCATTCGGAATTAACACTAATGTTTAGTTGACGAAGATGTTATGAGATATCACTAAAAATCAATAGATGACTCTCAAATAATTCTACTCTTCCTTTCTAACCTCAGCATTATGATTATTCAGATTCAACTACTTGTGCGTAATCGATAATAACTGACAAAGTTTAAGAGTTATACATCCGTTAACTTGATTTTTTTATATCAAATATCACATGTTGCTCCCTAGTTTTTATATGGTTTAATTCAGTACATTTTATTCAGTACAGTTCATCTTCTTGACCATTTAAACACATTACTGGTGTTTGTTTTTTTATACAAAGGCTCAAAAATATTATAAATATTATTTTAAATAACAACATTTTATCACGTTTGCTTTGACATGGGCTTACGACGATGCTTTTGTCTTGGAGGCTGTTTCGAGGGAAACAATGAAGGTTTGAGAGCATTTTTTGATGACGGATCCAAATGGGGGATTGACACTATTCTAGTTGGTTTGTACTCTTTCTCAGGCACCCATTCATCTGGAACACTGAAAATAAATGTTCATTGAGAGTCTTGACAAAAAAATCATATCAGCAAATCTGTGAGAATCTGAAGATTCTATTTGTAATAGAGGATAGTTTCACTTGAATTTAATACTTTGAAAGGTAGAACTGGTAGGTATATGACACTGCTGACTTCTTAACTCACTTCTAATAATAACAATTAAATTCTTATTTATTTCTTTCCCGTGAAGGTGCAAGTACATAAACAAAAGTCGTCAGAAAAATATAAATCAAAAAACAACATCGTGATAAATATTGGTAAAAGTGGTTCTGGTTAATTGAGTAGCGGAATTAGTGTAACATGTTTTCAATAAGTAATGCCTTCAATCTAGTTTTCAAGATATCAAAGTTCTTCAAGGAGGTAATGGATGTATTTAGAGAATTGAAAATTTCCATTGGATATATAAGTGGGTTGGTATTGGTATCATATATATAATGAAAATAACAATACTTTATGAAACAGTTTACAAAACCACCAGACGTGTATCACTATAAAACAGCTTGTTCCAGCGGCGTGTTTAATGTATTTAATTTTATATAGAAAAGCAAATATGATAATTTCTATGATGCCAGATGTTTAGAACTTAATGATAAGTTGAACTGGATGATTCAGAGGATGAAGAAATAAGAAGTAGATGAGTCTGTTGACAATTCATACATTTCAGATTCTGACTTACTGTATATACAAACTTTACAAATTTACAAATTTTGATATCCTTGACTTGAAATTTACTAGAATAAAAATTGAAAAATCTGAATATAAATACTGATAAACCCTACTCATGAGTTTTATGAATGAAATCTCCTGCAATTTATTTTTTTAAGTCTGATAGTTTTGAATATGTGTACTTAGAGGAAATTTGTCAAACTGCTAACTCAAGAACGCTTCACTGAGGTTCTGACCTATTTTAGGGGAACAAACACCAGGATAAAAAATTTAGACAATTCAATCATGTACAGAACACAGGTACTTTTTATTTAAAAAATGTAATAATTCCTTTTTTGCTACTGTGACAATATGTTATTTCTCAAAAAAAAAATCACTAATTACTTTCTAATTTTGGCTTAATTTGAAGAGTATACCACTCTACTCCACCTCCTCTCACAAGTACCTCCAAAGGGTGTATCATGCAATATAGGAATCCAACACTATTTCAAATGAGATAATATCACAATCGAATATATTTACCCAACAAAAAAATGTGAATTTGAATCTACCTACAGATGAAATATATGTAATTTTTGATGCCATGTTACTATACATCCATTCGAAATGTCCCAATAAATGAATGTATTGGTCAAATTGTGATGATGTTCCAAAATTATTGTATAACAGTATGAGACTGAATAAGTTCGAAACAATATTGCACCATATTCATTTCAATGACCAAATACCTAACAATAACATGGATAATTTGTACAAGAAGAATATATTTCAATTGAATAGTAGGTATTGTGTGAGTTTTGACATTTATACTGAAAGGACTTCAAATGTAAACACATTTGAGGTTGGAAAAGATATGGTCATGTCTCTAGTGCAACAGGCAGAAATTACTTCTGATTCAGGCTATAAGGTAGTCTTCGAAAATTATTTCACTGGAATACCATTGCTTATCCATCTTCGTGATCTAAAGATATGTGTCATTGAAACTATCCGGCAGAACAGAACTGAGAAGTGCTCCTTTTCTGATAATAACTATTGGGAGACAGCAAAAATAGGAACATGCAAATTCATTGCATTATACAACAATGGTGTAGGAGGAGTGGATAAAATGGATGGATCAGTAGCAGTATATAGAACTTGAATAAGGCAACGCAAATGATACGGACCAATTTTGCCTATTTATTCAATGTAACAGTCACTAAAAGTTGGCTCCTTATGAAAAAATAAAAACCAAAAAATCTTCACTGTGCGAGACTTCCGAAGATATCTGGCTCGAAGTTTGCTACAAAAATATGGAACACAACCTGTTAGAGGGCGTGTTTCTATGATAACAAATGATACAAGATTCGACAATGTGGGACACATCATAGTATATTCTGAAAAATGTAATATAGCATTACATCCAAAATATTGCTTCAAATTTTATCATTTGAAATGTCTTATTTTATATTTGTTGTTGAAAGAATGTGATCATGTTGTATTTTTATTTTCATTATTAAAATAATATCATGATTCACGTCATTGACTTTTCTTCTAGGTTCTGAATATGTACTCAAATATAGATAAATTCCAATTGGAATTTACCCTTTTTCTGAGAACCATTTTGTATGGAGTCCATTGAAGTGGACGTATCATATAAAAAAAAATCTTCATTATGTATTATCATTCTTGAAGTATATGAATGAGTTTACATCTCCAAAATATTGAAATTAAAAAAAAAAACACCTTCATGGGTTAACATATTTATGTCAAAATTTAAAAATCTCATGCTTGTTGACTGGGATTCCTCACTACAATATTGTTTTATCCATTGATTGTTAGAACAGTTTCATATTTAAGCTTGTGTTTTGCAGATCTTGATGTAATTTCTTTTGGACAACATGTGATTTGATGAATATTTTTTGTTTTCACCTTTTGTGAAATTTTATTTATATATGTACTAAATATGTGATAACTTTCAATTACCTTATATAATTATATTGTCACTGTGAATTAGTCTTGTGCTAATTGTGCTAATAAATGGTTATTATTAAGTGACAGCCAAGTGGCTGATACCATTTTCATGTCAGATGAGAGCTAGGTTAGGTAAGCTAAGTTTTCAGATAGATTAAACTTTGGCAGTCCATGTTACATACAATTTCATATATATGGGTGTTGTTTGGCATACAAGTGAACATGTGCACCATTGGTTTGGATATCAAAGTATGAGAAGGCAAAAACCCGCATATTAAAAAACTTAAAGCGTTAAACATCAGAAATAATCAAGGATAATTACGTATATATGCCTAATAAGTTCTAGAAGTACCTGGCAGGACCAATAAAATACAACAATGTGGTTCTGCCATCAGGCATACAAAATTTGAAAGAGTCGAGGCATCCTTCGTAAAAATCCTGCCTACATTAAAACAGGCCTACGTAAAACAGATTATTTGTACTTACACATCAGTAGGATGCCATCTGAGAAGCAATTTTGTGCTACCATCATTTTCAACTCGTCTCGCTAATATTTGGCTTTTCAAATGGACTGTGTTGCCTGCATCGCTAGCTTTTCCCAAAGTTCTTTTCTGGGTAAGAATTAAAAGTTTGTGCTGCAGACCTTCCATGACTCCCGCATCAATGAAATCGAACATACGAGCTAGAATACAAAATAGATGATAAAATTTCATCAAACGAGATTTGCATACAAGTAGGGTGAGATTTGCATTGGTTCAATTCAATTTGGAGGTTTTTGATAACAACACCACCCTGGCAATATCCAAATATATTTGACTGTGTTTATATATGTGTTCTAAAGATCAAAAGATTGGGGCAAATAAAATTATAATTTCAAAGTAATGAATAAAAATGAAGATGAAAGAAGAAAAACCAACTTGGGCAGTTCATGTTACATACAATTTCCTGTGTGTAGGTATTGTTTGGCATACAAGTGAACACATGCACCATTGTTTCAAAGTGAGAGAATGTGGTTTCAACTAGATTGAAGAAAAGCAAAAGTGAATTGAAGGGAAATTGCAGTTGGTTTGAAGTTCTGTTAATTTTGTTTCGAGCGACTTATGCTAATAGAAGGAACCAACTTTCTTATTCAAATATAAAATCCTCATTATATAAGAATTCAATTCATTGTTTAAATTTTGTTAATTATGTGGACTGATATAACTGGTGCATAAAAAAAACATGCTCAATGATTTTGGCAGAACTACATGTCAAAATTCGACAAAATTCGTATTTTCCAGTTTTTTATCTTTATTCATTTTCAACTTGGACAAATTATATCAAACTTCAACGGATTTAATTTTTTACAATGTCCAATAACATGTGATTGAATTTCATTTGAAGGCATTTTTCTATACTATGAAGCAAAGCTCCTAATTATTTGTTAGGCTTTGAAGTAGAGTTCATCTAGTTCTAGCAATATAAACATGAATACAGTGTACCCCAGCTATAACTTGTAACCACTTCATCTACGAAATCTTTAAAAATCTAAAATGGCTCCGATTCATCGTTTTTTATTTGTGGGAAGTTCATGGCCGGAGATAACTGTGTCAAAGCTATCTTCCTGGTTTGTGGTTTGCTCTATTTTATGCCTGCTATTATCAAAGGCCTTAAGGCAAGCAACGAAATGCTCTAACAGTCCTCAGAGCAGATACTACGTTAGTGGTTGGGGTCTCTGGTTTTATTCCATTGGTACTAGTAATATCTTCGTTTCTATTGGTTGAATCAAGAAATCTGATAGTTGTGCAATTAGGTTCAGGTAGCCAAACTTCATTGATGCTAAATCCCTATTCAGATCTGTAGAAATTGTTTCTACGTTTCTCAATTTCTATCACCGCTCTATATATTTTTCCATAGTGGCTCTGAGTTCTGTTGAGTTCTTTGGTCTCTCCAAATGCCATCAAGTGGGTGCCCTCTCCGTGTTCATGTTCCACTTCTGTTTATTTGTCAGTATGCCCCAGTCGACAATTTGTCGACTAACAGTCTGGTTTGTCACATTCATATGGTAATAAGATACAGGTTTTATGAAAAAACTCAAGTTTTTATGAGATAAAGTGGGTGACAAGTTTAAGTAGGATCACATTGTAAGTCTATGTACTAACTGTAAGCTTTGGTAAAAATAACAATATATTTTTTAATCATATACATGAGTCTACAATACCTAGAAATTAACTTTGTGTGAAAATCCAATCTAAATTGATAACAATTAAATTTATTTTGTAATGAAAACAAGGTTACAAGTGAAGATATGTCCGTGGCTAATATAAAATAAATATTAAATGTAGCAGAAGTGCAAATTCTGTGATTTGGACTGTTAAATCCTTCCAAGTTCAATTGTTCTGCGGGGATTTTATTTTACAGTCTTATAGACAGTTCACCTATGAAATTTATTGAAGTGAATGAAACCTGAGAAATTCATTTTGGACTTTTTCAACTTTCTGCAATGAAACATGAGTAAACCAAATGATTGATGCTAACTTCAAGTTAGGTCTGATTGGTGAGGAATAGGAAAGTGTAGTTGATTCTACATTATGTATATATTACTATAAATGCATGTATATTTTACAGCCATCTATTCTGATGAATTTCAAAGTGGCTACCACTGTGTATGTATGCATAAAAATTATGTCAATCAGTGTCTAGTAAGTTTTTAAAACCAGGGTGTATTCAAATGTTCGAAAGATACTGATAATGTCTTTATAAAATCACCCTGCATATATTTGTGAATTTCATGTATACTTACTTGGGCGTCAAATAGTGAAAACAATAAAAGGGAAAATAAAACTACTTTACGCTACCTGACCATGGCTGCCTTCTAAACCTTATTCGTTTCCCGTTCCTCTTGAATAGCTTGCAAGGACCATTTTCTGGTGATTTCTTTGCTGTGTTGTTGTTTGGGCTACCATCAGAGTTGAAGTGACCATTCACATGCCTCTCCAACATCAACTGAAGAAAAAGAAACATTTATTTCATTATAACGGTAGTATTTCGAAATGAAATATCAGTGTTTCTTACATCACTGCTCTGTTTTATTTACATATGTGAACTAACCGTCTCAAGTGTGTTACCATTTATATTTACCACTATATTCGATCATATTTTGTTGTATAAGTTTTTGAGACGTACTATAAAAATGCAGCTAGGTATAATGTATTTTGAAATCTTCTGTTACATTATATGATTGTATATATATTTCAATTGTAATGAAACTTAATATTTTGAATCATGTATGTGACCATCTTGTCAATTTTTACAAGGAGTGAAAAAAATATTTTCTTATGCGTACATTCAATTAACGATTTATTGTTTTTATGTTGGTACACTCATCTTGAACATATGTTCTCAGTTTCAGCTGCTTAGTTTGTTGGTGAGAGGCATGAAAGTTAAAAGTGTTTTGCGTGTTCAGCGATTTTCTGCTATCGAAAAAAATGGATCAATGAATTTGCATTAAATTTTGTCTGAAAAATGGAATCGAGTGCTCAAAAAACACTTGAAATGTTGACAGTGGCATACGGTGATTGTACTCTGTGTCAGAAAAATGTTTACAGGTAGAACAAGCTTTTCACAGAAGGTCGAGATGTGAATGATGGCGCTGGCCCTGGACGTCCCAGCACATCAACAACTGATGAAAATGTTGAGAAAGTGAAGAAAATTGTTATGGAGAATCGTCGAATCACTATTAGAGAAGTTGCTGACAATGTCAGCATATCGGTTGGCTTATGCCATGTAATTTTTTCGGATGATGAGCATTGCTCAGAAATTGTTGAATGACTTCAATAGCGATCCAAATTTGCTTAAAAGGGTCATAACTGGTAATGAATCATGAGTATATGGTTATGACATCGAAAGCAAAGTCTATTTGTCCCAATTGGAGAGGCCGGGGGAGCTAAGACCAAAAAAGCACGCCAAGTTCGACCAAATGTCAAGGTAGTTTTCACTGTTTTCTTCGATTACCATGGCATAGTGCATCAGGAGGTCTTACCACATAGTCATACGGTCAGTAAGGAGCATTATCTTGAAGTTATGCGCTGCTTCCGTGCATATGTGTTGTTTCCTGCTTTCGGCAAATAAGTGTTACCCATCTTTACACTTGGCTGTACCGCGCTGATGAGGCCAATAGCCAGAAACACATGCCCGCGGTTTGCTCCCCTTTTTGGGGTGTTATGTCCACTAATTGGTTCTTTTTTGATTTGTATATCATACACACTCGATAAAATTTTCTTGGTCTGTATATGTATATATATATATATTGATTGAACATTTTTTAGCATTGTATATTACATCTTTATCACTGAGCATTCAGGAATAGATAAAAGGATCATGTGTATGATATGCCTTGTTTGAATTGATTACATAATGAAAGTTTTTGTAAATATATAATAATGAACCTTTCACTTCAGAGAATAATTGAAAAAAACTCTCAAGATATGGCTTTTCATTGAATGGGTTCAAGTTTCAGATTTATGCCATAGAACAGGCCAATATTGTATAATATCATGAATGTTTAGTTTATATCCCCCAAAATTGAATAAAAAAATCATATCTAGCAACAACATGAATTCATACATTTGCATTTTTACATAAAAATCATGAGACCACAGGATACAGAACCAACGCCCACTTTTAAACAGAAGACTTATTTTATTGTATTGTTATTATTAATGAAGATGTTGATTTGTTTATAATATTGATGCTATTGATTGTGTGGGTATCAAATTTAAGTAGAGGGAGGGTAACTAACCCCATGTTGGTCTTGTATGCATACGTGATAGCATAACCAAAATAAGAAATAAAATTTTTCCTGGAAATCATGAAATCTGAACTTTTACCATTCAAGACATTTGAATCCATATTAGATTCAGTTTTAATGTTACACTTACACTTCATTTATTGATATCTTGAAACCAAATAATTTGCTCTTGATATATTTCAAAAGAAAAACTCAGCTAAGGTTTGTTGTTGAGAAATTCTTACAATAAATTTAAGTTATTAGTAAGATAATACTCTGATAATAGTATCATTATACCACAATTTCCGCGACGAATTCAATATATCCTTCCAATTCTACACATATTTTATGTACCATTTTTCACAATAGTTATTTTTTTATACCTTACGTTTGTTTGCCCTTTATTACAATCCAGAAGATTATCTAATGAACTATATTTTTTCATTTTTCATATTTTGGAAGGTTAGGAACCCAAGAAAAATTACAAAAAAAAGTATATCATTGTTTGTACAAAATTCATTATTGATATAACTCATTCAAGGCTAATCATATGATAATGAAGTATCTATATAAAGAAAGAGATAAATTGTATAAAAAATTATGTGAGGCTGACTTTCCAAATGGTCAGATTTAAAAAGAAGAAAGAAAGAAATAAAGTAGACTGATAAAAAAAGGTCAATATTATTTCAATACAATTGATAGCTACAATAAATAACCCATTTATAATAAAAAAAATGTCAAAAACCCTGGTAGGCAATATAAATTATGAATTACCAAAGTCTACTCTTTTTGAGAATCATAGTACGAACATAATGAAATGTTTTTTTTTTGTATAAATTATTATTTTTTATTTTATCTGTAGCATACTATCAATTAATAATAATTTAACCAACCTGTTACTTGGCAAAACAGAAAAATTATGTTTCTAATGAAAATTTTCCTAGATCTGAAAAGGGCCTTTGAACCTATAAACTAGGAACTACTAGGAACACTGACTAGTTATAGTATTGATGGTGTAGTGTATAATTAGTTTTGTAATTACTTGAATAATAGAAAACAAAGAGTGACGTGAATGTTTCATTATATGATGAAATTTATGTTCAGCTAGGCGTTCCACAAGGGAACATTTTAGGTCCTCCGTTGCTCTTATTACATATTAATGTGGATTGTGAATTAACTTGTATGAAGATATAACGATATTTGCCTGTAGCGATTCTAACCTCGAAGTGCTATTAGCAAAATGTCTAATGTTCTTAGATAGTAAAATAATTATCTGAGACTCAACAAATTATATTTAAATTATTCAAGAACATCACACCATAGAGTTTATCAATTTCTCAATCAATACTGTCTCTAATGAATTTGTCACTTGTGTCAAATATTCAGGTTTTTCAATTAGATAATAATTTATCACTCAACCAGCATGTCAAATTTATTAACAAAAAACTGTCTAACAACATCTTCTTTTTCGCGAGTCATTTCCAATCTTTCCTTTGAAACAATAATTATTGTTTATAGTATTATTACGCCTAATTTTCATTATTGTTCAACAGTCTCATGGAATTTCATTTCAAATGAATTAGCACAACCACAAAAACTTCAGAATCGGGGAACGCGAATAGTTTCAAGATGCAATCGTTATATACCAATAAAGAGTATGTTATCTACATTTTGGTTTAATGTGGCTCAACAGTGATTTGCATATATGCAGGGTTAATAACACCAGTCATATAAATTATATTTTTTAAGGATTCAATAAGTTTCATAATTTGCTTATTACAAAATATATTGTGATAGGCTGTATAATGTAGATAATAATGCCATATTTTTTAATTACATATTAAAATCAAAGTATCACAAAGGCTTTACCTGCGAGTTAAATCTTTGGCCGCATCCTTCGACAATACACCGGAAAGGTTTCGTCCCAGCATGAGCGAGAACATGCCTCTCCAGCCACGTCCTTGAGCAAGAAGTTCTTCCATGAACTTTACAGCCTAACCACAAGCATACATAATGCTCCTGGCTTGCTTGAGATATCACATGTTTAACCTGTAAAATATATTATTATTGAACTTGAAACAATTATTATTTATTTACATATCTTACTTATTAATTAAAGATCATTGAATCATCTAATTGATTTTCTAGAATATAAATAAAAAAATGTATTCAAAATAATGCTTATTTGTGAACATGTAGAAATCCTACTAATAAATGCATATATTGGGAAATAACTCTTAGTACTATCATGTAAAAAATTGTTATGATATAGCCTATTATTTCCATGAATTAAAAAGTCTGACAGGAGCTTGAGAAATGCATCCCGGTGAATTTGAATGAAATTTGCAAACAACTAGGCCTCACGTTAGTAAACAATTTTTCACCACAGACTTGTTTTCTATAATAAAATAGAATTATACTTCTCAAAACTCCAACTATATGAATCACCATATTTGGTGATTCATATAGTTGAATTTGGGAGTTCATATACAAAAGAAATTATTTTCAGTTTGAATTATTCAGGTGAAATTACCTTGCAAGCAATACGCAATACGACGACTTTTGGTAGTCCTCATTTTGGCATGTTGATTGAACGTTTTGGTCAAACCAATTTAGACAAATTTAATTTTTTTATTGAAATCCATCATGCCTATTGACCAGGACAATCTGTACTAAATGTGCAATGATGACAATCATTGCACATTTAGTACTATGTTATTCAAAAAGTGGATTTGGGATACTGTTAGATTGAATTTGTTGGTATACCTTCATAAAATTGATAGGTCTTGTTTGTTGCCATAAGAATTAATTTAGATTTTCAGGATTCGTTTGCAAATACACAAAGAAGCTCCAAAGAATACATGAAAGCCACTTCTCAAAAGCCACCTTGAAACTATCTGTTTGACAGATAAAATTCTTATTATTTTGACCCTCATTTTCTCAGTATCAAATTATTTGTGTCGTATGCGAGTTTTGTCAAAGAATATGAATATTTTGTTCGAGATTAAAGTTCCTTTATTTTGACATAATCGAAAATTTTTATTTATTTCATTTTACTTGAAAATAGGTCTAGAGAATTTTCTTGCTCGACACTATGTCATAATATTGAGGTTAATATGAGAGTAACGCAAAGAATAATAAATGTTTAAGAGTCTTCTGTACCAAAGGTTGACTTCATTTGTTTCATAATGAAATAAGCTTTATTTATATTTGAACAAAAACTTTCAATATGTCTGTTTCAATTTAGACTCTCATCTAAATGAGTGCCAAGAATTATGTATCAGAAGAGGATTGGATATTGTCAATAATGGAATGCTCATTAGGTAACATTTTTTGGTGAAATGAATTGATTACTGACTCTGAAATATTTAAAATTAGCTTATCTCTCTAATAGCATGACCTTTTTTGATTCAACTATAAACTGTTCTGCATTTTTAGCAGATGTCATTATTGTTGTTTTCGGCAAACATGAACATCATCTAAATATTGTGTGGGATCTTTACATATAAAAGAAATATTAAAAGGCCAAGAAGTGAACCATATGTATACCATAGCTTGATCATGTGAAATACAGTTATTGCATCTTACTACCATTGTTCTATTTGTCATATATTATTTCATATAGAACAATATATTAAAATGATACTAGTTGATGAAGTCTATATATATAGACTTTAGGAATATTCAGATGATGCTCTCTGTCTCTTGATATATTTTGATGAACCCTCATTCCTATCAGACGATGTGGTCTCTTCTCTTCCAGTGTTGAATAGCAAATGGTTCGTGCCAAAAATCCTTTATAAATTATTTTAAAATTTTAATTTTTTTACTATAAAGCTCTCTCTTACTTGTGCGAACCAAAAGTGTATAGCAATAATGAATTTTTTCTTTTTTTTTCTATTCATCTTGAAATGAAATAAACTTTTCACATGACTTTTGAGATGGGACTAACCAGTGAGATTGCCCTCGATTTTCAATCATTTCCTTATCTCCATTTTTGAAAAATGGTATTGTACAGAAATCATGTTTTTGTTATTTAAGATATTGCTGATAATTTCGTGCTCACTATAGGCATGATTGAAGAAATTTATACTATTGTCGTTGGATGCCTTACCTGCAAAAATTTTCAGAGTTTCTAAAGAGTGTTTCAAAATAGTTTGAGGTACTGGAGTGATCTGATACCATTCTCTCTATATTTATCTGATACCATTTTCTATATTTAATGTGATTGGTTCAGAATTTGTTTTGTTTTATCAATCTTATTATTAACAAATTTCCAAACATTCTCAGATTCATTTTATGAATTCTGTATTTAGAGAAAAAGTTTTTTATTTGTTAATTTCATTAACATATTTTTCTTTTTCAATTCATATTTTTGAGGGATGGTTATGGGTCGAATGAACCTTTTTCCTGAAGTACGAAAAATCACTCACTAGCAGCGCTAGTAGTTTGGTAGGAACAAACACTGCTTAATCCTCATATAAACATATGGTAAGTTTTTAACAGAAGATGTTCCTGGAGCAAAACTAAAATTTGCAACTGTAAATGATAACAATTTCGTAACATTAAAACGTTGGCTTGCATGCCGTAATTTAAAAGTAACTGAAAAAAAAAGGGAATTAATAGACAGGTTAGTATACAGATTCTAGTAAAAGAGTAGCGGTAGATTCAAACTGTAATTAAAGAAATTTAAAATAATTATGAGTTTCAGATTTATTTACGAGTGAAATATAAATCAAATATAGATGGTAATGATATAAATTTAATTAAATATAATAAATGAATATAATTTAATAAACGATTGACATTATATTTCATTCTAATCAATGGTAATTAACTATGAGAAATTTACTATTCATTTCATGTTTAGAGCATACATATGAATATTTATTAATTTTTTGCACTGTT
>WOGO01002406.1:1966-15884 GCA_015342085.1 Leptinotarsa defecta | reverse complement strand
GGTATGGCGGCATGAATGTCCTCGGACATCAGTACCGCCTTTCACGGTGTACCCCTACCTGGCTGGGGTGAGTTGGATGAAGAAGTTGTTCATCTTTCAACGGAAGATATAGGGGCCTCATTCGATAGACTGTCGGGGCCTTCTATATCGGGAGGGTTCGTCTACAGTATAATCCATAGCTTCCCTGACTAATAACTGGACTTATTCCTCAGAAATATGACTATTTATAGCTCACTCGAGCTATCGATTTTCGCGAAAGCTGACCGTTTGGCGGAAGTTGGTCATATTTCGCTTGATTAGAGGTTTCCATATGTTGCATGACTCTACGCTAGCTTGGCTAAATCCGTTGTTGGGCAACATATATACGGTTTCTCCGAATTTTCTCCTGAACCAGTGTTCTTCCTTGTGGATGATTTCAGCTTGAGCCCACTTGATGTTGTGTTGAAGAGTACAAACATGCTCTGCTATTCCTGATTTGCTGTGTGCGTTTTCTGTGCTCGGCAATGCAAACTTTCAATGACCTCTTTGTTTCACCAATGTATGATTCTCCACACTCGCAGGGTGTCCGGTAAATGCAATTCTTGGTATCACAGTCCGCGTTTGGTGGCCTGGTTTTCGTGAGGCTGCTACGGATAGTTTGCCCAGATCTGAAATAGGTTCTGATGTTACACTTGTACCCAATCCTTCTTATCCTTTTAGACACTCCTCTGATGTAGGGAATTGCAAGTACTGGTTGTGGCGGCTTCTCTTCGTTGTGGAGCTCTTGCTCTCTCCGTGCCCGAAAGCACGGTATAATATAGTCTTGATGGTTCCTCTCTTAGTCGATTGATGGTCATTGAACTCGTAGTTCAGATACTGTCCTGTGTGAGTGGGTTTTCAATGTACAGATGTTTTCCATTTAGTGTCGATTCTCTTCACCAATACGTCTAAGAACGGCAATTTGTTGTGGACTTCCGACTCCATTGTGAAATTGATGGAAGGACTTACGTTGTTGATGTGCTTCAGGAAGGTGTCTAGTTCTGCATTCCCATGGTTCCATATTATGGAGTTGTCGTCCACGTATCTCAACCAGATTTGGGGCTTCTTGTGGGCCTCTTCAATGGCCAGACTTTCAAACCACTCCATATATATTGGCTATAACCGATCTGGCTGATTATTGTAAATTAACTTGGTTTTGAATCTTACAATTTGTAATTTTTTCATTTCTTTATAATAATTTTTGTAATTTTCATTTCGTGTTAATATTTCATTTTTTTCATTTTTTGGTTACTTGTATTTCATTTGATTGTAATTTCAGTATTTATGCTTAGTATAATTGTTATTTTTCCAGTTCACCTTTTCATTTTTTCACAGATTCTTTCGGGGATTTTGAATCAGTTTATATCATACTAGACAATAGAAGTCCAAACTAATGAAAAGTCATTTACTTTTTCAAAGTGGAATTCTGTAAAAATTCAATAGTTCTTCAGGTGGTTCCAAGTGTGGTGTTGACAGTAACAATATTTTAGAGTTGAGTGGTTAAAATTTCAAAAGATGATTAATTAATCCATTGCAGATCTCAATGATCATACTTACCTTTCTGATCACAAGAATTGTCGTTCCTGAGCACAACACTCTGGTATTGATCTTTGCCCTTTGACGATAGTTTCTAGTAACATTTGTACTACTATTTGCATCTCTACAGAAAACAATGGTCATATTTTAGGCTAGTTATGAAATCACAAAGTTATTTTCTGCGTGAGGATCACGATTTATACTTCTGATGACAGATTTTGGATTTGTTGAGAAAAATTTTACATTCTACCTGAAAGTTTTGTGTGAATTAAATATTGGTGAATCCGGTCCTGTCCTCCACCAGCTGCTCTACGTACGATATTTCTGTATACTGTTGCGAACATTTCTTATTTGACGCAGCAAGTCTAATTAGAGAAGTGTCTGAAAAAGGATCTAGAAGTGGATATTTATAGCAGCGGAATAAGAAAAATGCTCGTTTGCTTGTAGCGCCGCACTATTTACATACCTCCTTGATGTCAGAATAGCAATACAAACATCTCAAAGGGTGTCTGTTCACATGGCAAACATTGTTTCGAATTTCTGTTTTGCTGATTCCTTTTTAGAGCATTCGTAGGATGTTTCTATTCGGTCTTTCATGCCTTTGAAATATGTATTTTCTAATACCTGTTATTTTCAGATAGTTCACTGGAATGATGAGAATAATGAGGATAGATGAAAGTTTCCATAAAGTTTCCGGAAATGTGTTTCCGGACAGGTGAGTGAGATATTTTTTAGAAATCGTCAATAACGGAAAAGTAGTAACCAGTTCTAAATTTTTCAAATCATCTAAAGAAATAATTCGTTCAGGCCAGTCTCAAGATGTTGGATTATATCTGACAGGTGTCAGTATCAGCAGGTGTAAACTAAGACTCGCCAAATACACTCTCTTATTGACGATAATGGGCTCATTCGGGCTAATTTAAATTTTTATTGAAAATTATATATTATAAAAGTAAATCATCTCCCAAGTATCCCACAAAATTTGCCTGTTTTTATGTCAATCAACAACTGAGCAGGAAAATGAGAGAAAAATGAGATCGCCCGCGATACATTTTGACGTCACACCAAGCAACGAGCTTCAAGCGGTGGCAACCGGGCCTTTAGTTGGAGATTATGAATCGCTACCATCGTCGCTACTCTCTTCTCGCCGAGAGTCGATTGATGTGACGTCAAGCTTGACCACATTCAAGTATCAATTTGAGGGGAAAGATAAAGAGTAAATATTCAGATTTTTTGCAGATGTACTAACTGAAACAAAAACTTTCAAATAGTGAAATGAAAAAAATTGTTGAATGAGCCCATTTCGGACACTCGTATAAGACATGCCTGAGAGTTTCATCTTCCTGTTAACTCATCCTGCATAGAGGTGTGTCCACTAGCCCCATAATATGGAAGCGTTTCCTTAGTTGCCAGTGGTCAGTCAGAAATTCTACTGTTGATCGTAGGTTTTTGCTGGTGATCGCCGAATATTCCTTCAGAGCTAGCTTCCCAGGTTCGCCCAGGGTGATTCTGGCAAAACTGCATCATTTCATTCCATCCCATCTCTTCAGGGATTGAGCATAGGTGTGACGTTTGGCTAGTTTCGCAATTGTGGAAGTCATCCGGCCGAAGGTGTCACTGGGTCAAAACATTCTTACTCCAGCCGCTTCATTGGCTAAAGAGTCGGCAATGCGATTACTTTCACTTCTGTCGTGCCCTTTGACCCTTCTCACAATAATGTTAGTATCCACCGGAACTTTGGCTAAATCGTGGTGGCACTCCAGTACTAGCGCTGAAGTAACAGGTAGTCTGTTCGAAGCTAATAGGGCTTGTCCACTGTAAGTGCAGATTGTTATGTTTTTGCCAGAAATTATTCATTTTGTGGCGATTGAGATACCAGCCAGTTGGCTGTTCTTGTTCATCTTTCACTGCCTGAACTACGGTGCATGCTGTTTTCGGTGAGTGCAGTAGCTTGAGATGTGGGGATTAAGCAAACCGGCCATCGGATGCCTGCTTCCACGTAGCCCCTCTGGATACGGGAATGGCAGAATCACTTGTGGTTCTGTTATTCCCTAACTGAATGGCATCCCAACGATGGCTTTATCCTAAGGTGTGTGTATCCGTGCCGAGTGGATGAATGGCTCTGAGCCTATCAGCTGTCACTACGGAACCTTCGAGATACCGGGCGGCCTCTCGCCGTAGCATCGCCTTGTCACGGTAAAGCGGGGCTCTGCCATGATTGACCTTCTTTCTCTAGCTACTCGTGGGACTTTTATGGACAGAGTAAACTTGAAAATTCTTTCTGACGCTGAGTCTATAGAGGAGATAGATTTCAAGCATACGACTCCAACTGACCTCCCTGTAAATTAAGGTCAGGAGCGAGTCTACAGAGGAGGTGCATGTAGAGTTTACGACTCCATCGGACCTCCCTGTGAATTTAGTTCGGAAGCGAGTCTACAGAGGAGATGTATGTCGAGTTTATGACTCCAACTGACCTCCCTGTAAATTCAGTTCAGAAACGAGTCTACAGAGGAGATGGATGTCAAGTTTACGACTCCAACTGACTTCCCTGTAAATTTAGTTCAGGAGCGAGAGCTTCTCAACTTCTCAACTGCTGATCCAATAACTGAACCTTGAAGAAAAAGATTTGGTGCTGCAGCCAGGAAACGATTGAGTCGTCTCCTCAAGAGCGGGTTACCTTATAAAACCGCCTTGCACCAAATTCTTGAGCGGCGTGCGCAGAATCTGTCTCAGGTGGGGGAACAAACCTCCTTGAGCAGATTAGCAAACGTTTGCACTCAAGTGATGAATCACCAAAACCAGAGGCAAAAGGCCTTGCACGGCTGAATCTAAGGCATCGTCAAGTATAGCTGACGTGCAAAACCCTTATATGGGAAGGTTGTCTTGAGTATCGAGGTAGGAATCTTGCAACTTGACTATCTGACTACCTCATGTGTGAGCTACAATAAAACCTTGCAGGTTGCGGTGGTCGGTCGAATGAACCCATTCACTTTGGACCTAACCTAACCTAACCAGCCAGTTCTGTTAGAATCACGATGGTCCTTTTCCCATTCCTCACTTAAACCTTAGGCTTAGTGATTTCGAGTAAACTCCACAGCTTGAGCCTAATTTGGTTCACGAGACATTTGTATATATTTGTGCGTATTGCATTTGTAGCATCTGACTCTGTGTTTTGTTTTATTTGTATTTTATAGGGTTTATTAAACACAAACCTGGGCTAATTGCATCACTGGCTGCCTGCAGGAGAGGTTGCGCCGTAAGCACAATAATTCTATCAATTGAAAATGCATAACCAGTGTGCGAGGAGGACGGTTATATCTGCTGGCAATACTCCGCTAATCAGCTGTGTCGTGTCCTTGATCGGAACCATCATGTACAAGAGACTTTGTCGACGCTCACTAATGTGTCTCCAGGATCTTACTTCATATTTCGGAATTGACTAGACTATTGTGGATTTTTTAGCACACGTACTCTTCCAAGTTGTAGCTTAACAAAGATCTGAAGCACAGTTATTGATTATGTTATTTGTCAACATATAGAATACCTACAAATAAAAAACATAAAATTGTTTTCACTTCATTTTCCTGGTCGAACTGTAAACTTTCTCGTCGTATTTCTATACCACTGACACTCTGCGAACGGAGATGAGATGGTTATCTGACAGACGAAAAGTCAAAACAGCTGAACATGATTGTTGTTAGCGTAAACAATGGAAATCGTTGTCGTTCTATTGTTAGCATTCGCGTGTGTATGTGAAAATCCAATTTGGGGCTGTCTTCAATTCGGAAAATCAAATTTGTTAAAGTAAAAAGGGAGCTGCCGAGTGCCGTTCGCCAATATTCTTTGAAAAATGCGAATAATTCCATTCCGTTACGCCGAGAAAGGAATAAATAAAAATACGGAGCGCAATCTCAGGACAAAAGATCATTCTCAAAGTGCAGTTTTTGTAGGTACAGCATGCGATACAGTTTTTCTCAAGAACGAAACCCAAGACTCAACGCGCACTAAAAGCGGTGTCTGTGTGAAAGTAGCGATTCACATTGGACTGGAATCATTGGAGACTGAATACATTTAGAAAAACGTCCAGAGGAAGTTCATTCCACATAAACGCAGTTCTCCAAATGAAAGAGTTCTTGATCAGTGAAGTTCGAGGTGTACTGAATTGAACCTCAAACAATGAGCAGCCCCAGGCCGTCGCGTATATCTGATATAAGTACCACTCCAAAGAAGGTCTCATCTGAGCTTTATAGAGCATCAAAAGTTGCTGGGGTGTGTACAGTTTTCTAATACGGAACAGTGTTCCAAGCTTTTGAGAAGCAGCCTTTGCAATTCCAGCAACATGATTGTACCAAGCCATTGGTGTCCTTATTGGTGTTCATTTCAACCTCGATACAGTGGAAGGCACAAAATAAATTTAAATAATGATCAAGTTATTGATAATAACGATAATAATAAAAATGGGGTTTATTGATTTGCTAAGCCAGTAAATAACATATATAGGACAAGGAAGAGAAAGAGGTACGAATTGCCTAAAGATAAATAAAATGATTCGCAGGAACAGTATCGGACTTTTCGAAATCGAAGTTTCGAATCACTTTTGTTTTACTGCTTTGACGTATTTTGGTCTAATGTGAGATACTTGTTATCACTAAGAAAAAAGTAATATCCCTGCCGCAGTGGTAAATACGTGCGCCAAAACAAGAACGTATATAAAGATAAAAAGGGAATTCGTGAACACTCACAAAACAGGCAAACCGCAAACATATGTTTCTGTCTATTAGCTTCAACAGTGCGGTGAAGTCAAGTGTAAAGATAGACAACACCTGATTTATTGCCGAAAACCATATGCACGCAAGCACCAGCATGATCCAATCGCACATCTGTGGTTTCACTTTAGAGACCTAGCATTCCTAGGGATCTACTAACATGACTAAGTAGGCAGCTATAGCTATGCGACAAGCGGGCCCAGAATATGATTACCTAACGATTTTTACGAGTGTATATGATCTGAATAGAAAGAGGAGAATTCAACTATCATGACAAAGAGGACCAGAACGCGAAAGATCCAAAGACGATTCAATCTAGAAAACCCCGATTATAGTACAATTCCATGATAGTAAGCACTAGATTCTCAGGAATATTATTGCACTCAAACGAAAACATTGTTGTCAAGGTTGTGATTCATTATATTTTATTATAATTTTTTCCCATCTGTTGAGTATTTTTTAAGGGCAAAACACTTGTGCCTCGCTGGAGATTGAATTTATTTGAAAAAAAAATCTCAAGAAGATTAGTCCACATAAACGCAGTTCTGTAAATGGAAGAATTTTTGAACAGTGGAGTTCGAGGTGTATTCAGTTGAACCTCAAAACGATGAGCAGCCACAGTCCGTCGCGTATTTCTGATATGTACCGCTCTAGATAGAATCAAATGTGCTAAGTCACTTGAACACTTTCCGTGAAAGTATCTATAGAAGAGCGACAAATCTCCAACCTTTCTTCGATGTTCCAGGCTATCAAGGTTGCACGTGATGTTCGCGTCTTCAATAAGGCCGGTGTCTCTTTTCTGGATGGAATCCAGCAGTTTCGGGGTATGTCTGGGGACGGAGCTCCATACATGAGGACATCTGTTTAATCTGAACTTTATAAAGCATAAAAAGTTGCTGAAGTGTGAACAGTTTTCTGGTTCAGAACAATGTACCGAGCTTTCGAGAAACGGCTTTTGTAATTCCAGCGACATGATTGTGCCAAGACATATTGGTGTCCATTTTAACCCCCAACAAACTTATCGAATTTTTTCTTATTAGTCAGTGGACTATGCTTGAAGACCAGCAGTAAACAAATCTAAAGAAGAAGCCAGTCTTGAATATACCTACACAGTAGATTGAATGGACTGACGCTTGTCAGATAACAACTACTCCCCTGGTTAATACCACGAAGGGCGTTGGATTATATCCGACCGGCGTCAGTGGAGAAATCTTCACAGAAAATTTTCTGCATATGCAAGTGGCAATACAACTGAAAGAGTCGACCTTCAATTTTGGAACGGGCACACTTGCAGACAGGTTTCGTGCTCATTAGCCAATCATCAGTGCAAGATAGTGGCCATCATCGACCTAAAGTCAATATTCCATAATTGAAAATCGGAATTCTTTCAGAGTATTTCATTTCCCTTCCTAAGTTGGAGCGAACAACAAAATGTCATTCCATCTAGTGGACGAGGTACTGACCAACTGCATATCCGCAATTTGCCCGAATCCTCTGAATAAGGAAAAAAAACTTTCTTATTAGTCAGTGGGCTTTGGTTGAAGACTGGCAGTAAAAAAATGTAAAGAAATGAACTTTAAACGTTCAAGCCAGTCTCGAATATACCTACACAGTAAGTTGAATGGACTGACGCCTATCAGAAAACAACTACTTCCCTGACTAATACCATGAAGGATTCCTGAACTGACGCCTGTCGAATATAATACAACGCCCTTCGTGGTAATAGCCAGGGAAGTAAATGTTTTCTGATAGGGGTCAGTCCATTCAAACGTTCAATGTTCATTTCTTCAGAAACTTATCGAAGCAGAAAGCGAAATTGTCTGACCTGACATTATTATATCCAGTTTGGAAACATTTATCTTTTTGGAAAAAACCAATAACTGAGTTTCTGTGGTATTGAATTGATTTTGGTTAATTTCACCCCAATTCGAAACTACTTCTAGATTCTCATTAGGATATTCAATCTCCTGCTGTCGGGGAAGATGTGCATCCGCAGCTAAAGTCCTGGAATTCAAATGTAATAAAGAGACAAGCAATATAATGGATTCTTGCTTTTTTTCAATAAGTCGTTGATTTACAATAAAAAGAGGATTGGAGACAATAAGAATCTTTGGGGAACACCAGCGTTGATGGTGAAAGTATCCGAGAGATATCCAGCGACGGCAACTTGCAGGAAACTTTCATTCAGGAAGCTGAAGAGCTATACACGAAAGTGATGCGAAAAGCCATAGCTTCAAAGTTTGGTCAGCAAAACATCATGCCACACACGGTCAAAGACAAGAGTCATAAATAGTATTTCTAGAATTCCGGATGTTTTCTTCGAATTGCTCCTCATAAGCGGCGCCTAACTTCAAGATAATACTCCTTATCGGCCGTATGACCAAGTGTCAAGGACTCCTGATACAGAACATCACGGCAATCAAAGATAAAGCCGGAATTATGTTATTGTGTCGTGGTGTGTCGTGACGCGCCACAACTAAATCATATCCATACGTTTAGTATGTTAAGAATTATATTACTAAAGTGCAGTGTGTCGGGACGCGATCTGTCTTGACGGCGATCGGTCGATTCCCGATCGGCGTCTGAACGATAGTGGGGTTATGACGCGTCAGAACAATCCACACTATTATGATTCTTATCTGATGCGTTAACTAGCTAGAGAATAGACTTTTCCATTTATTTGCACAAGGTATGGTACGAATTTACTGAATTCTTTAGAAAATACGGGTTTGCATTTTTTTTATTGTAATTTTGTACCATAGAATGTAATATCTCAAATTGATTTTTTGACAACCTGAAATATTGATGAAATTTTTTTTCATCACTGCTAAATGATATTCGCTTCGACTACCTCTCAGATCATTCAATTAATGAACCCAATATTTTCTCTTTTTTTTTCTTGTTAAGTAAACTGTACATTAGTAGACACGCAAGGTTTTCTTCAATATCACTATCCGAAACGAAAGAAAACATTGTAGATGCTCGCATGCGTTTACTCCAAAGGCCACCACTGTATTGACTCGAAATAACGTCAGAGCGCGCCACGACACGACAGAATAGTCTGCACACTCACCGTCACGTCAGCATCACAACACACCACAACATAATAATGTAATTCCGGCTTGATAGTGTTCAAAACCTTCACATTTGATCGAACTTTGCGAGTTTTTCTTGGTTTTGGCTTTCTATGAAAAGCTTGTACCACATTTTTTTGAGTTAGAGTAATCATCATATGCCAACTAATTCCATTTTTACACAAATTTGATGCCAATTCATCGATTCATTTTATTCGATAGTAGTAAATCGCTGAGCACGCAAAATACTTCCAAATTTTATGCCTGTCATCAACAAACCAAACATTCTAAACAGCTAAACCTGTGAACATATGTTCAAGGCGAGTGTACCACCATAAAAAAATTGCCCGCAAAATTTTAACAACCACATTATTTTTTGAACAGACTACGTAAACTGAAAACGAATTGAAGGAAAATTGATAAACATTGTGTCGAAAATGCGGCTTATAATCTTGATTGAGAACAGTTGAGAAAATAGGCACTATTCATAGCTGAATTTGATCCGAAAAAAAGGTTTGAAAATTCTATGTTATGATTCATCAAACATGAATACAGTTATGATTGTAATTTACGGTTAAAATACTTCTATCTGAAAGCTTGGATATAAATTTAGGAGCAGAGTATGATAAAATAAATCGAATGATTTATTGAGGTTACCATCGGAAGCTTTTTTATTCCACATGTGTTTGTCTATTTTCCCCTGAGATATAAATAATCCAAATGGATTCTCACGGACGACGATTTATCACCTGTCAAAATCAAACTATCAACAATCTCAAAGACTGTGGGCTATTATAGTCAACATATGAGGAAAACAATGCGCGATATAATGAGCTGCGGTTCAAAAATAGACGCTGGTAGTTTATTTCCTAAAGCCTGTAAGTGCGTCGAATATCGGGGCAAATCGAATACGTATTATTTTTGTTGGTAAAAATAAACGTGAGGTATTGCTCGGATCATAGATTATATTCTTGAAAATCAGTGGGTTTTGAGGAAATGATTTGTTAAAGTAATACTAGAGAGTATTTACGATTGAGAAAGCTATTCGAAACACGTGTCGCAGTTTTTGTAAAACACTTTTCAGTGAAAGTCATATAATAAACGTTTTTAATGACTTTTACTGAAGAGTAGATTATCAAAACGTACCGTAAACCAGAATTCATAAGAAAATAACTTGGTTAGTACGGGAGACATTTCATGACCTAAAAATCATTTCAACAATTTCAACCATTTAAGATGAAGTGTCATTTCATAAATTTTTTGAAAAAAAAGAGGTAAGAGTGACACTTCATGAAAAAGAATTTTGATTGACAATTCACAGCTAGTTTTGTTTGGAAATCGTTTCATTGCAAAATTTATATCAATATCAAGTAAAAATTTATGGTGTTCAGCTAAATGTATGAAATGTAAAACACTTTTTTGAAACAATTCGTAGTTTTTGAGGTTAATCGAGTATTTCCTTCATCATATATGGAAAAATTCTGGAGTTTGTTGAGAAAAAAAGATTAGTTGTCGGCACAGATTACACTGTTTTTATGTATATGAATACATTGACCTAATAGTTGATGAAAATCAATAACACTGTCAATGGTTATAACGGGATTATAATAATAATAGCGTTCATTGCTTAACAGTTTCCCATTTAGACAGCAAAGTATAAATGAGTGATATAAAAAATTATTCTCTTTGATATAAGGCAAGAAAAAGACATATAAAAATGAAAAAACATAAAAGATTGTGAACATTTTTATACTCATTGACTATAAATACGCACGATACTTTTTAATTTCCCAGAACCTGCAACAAAAATGACGATATTAGAGAGCGTGTTTGCATTAAGACACATAAAATTATTTGGAGACTCCAACATTAAATTCGTTTGAGCCCTTTTGCATAAAAAGTATCATTGTGCCTGGATGCTACTCTTCGAACAAAGATTTCAGTTTGTGATACTAGTTCAGTATGTTGCCATTTAATAACTTATTTGAAAATAAAACACATGCCTGCTTTCTTCGTTTCTCTAAAGCTACAAATTTCGATTCATAAAGCAGATAAGAGTGATTATGATTTCTTGGGAGATAATTTCAATGATTCTGAAACCGAGAAATTCCAGGAATTTCTGTTGTACTCTAACAATTCCATATTAGGGATCAACATCCTAATTTTGGCCTCATCAAACTGAAATACAGAAAGGTTAGCGTATGCATATGATGGTAATTCTTACAGTTCCTAATAGCAAAACCGTAATTACGGTAAGCTGAGTTCTTAATTTGGTGATTGGAAGTCAGAATATGACCAAAATAGACTCCAAAATTCCGGATTTTATATGTTCTCTCCAATATAATGTTAAGGAGGTAAGGAGATTGCAGTGTATTGAATTTTCGGCTGAAAGTCATAATTTTGCATTTGGATATATACAAATGGAGGTGGTTCTTGAGACCCCAATTTTGTAATAAATCAATTTGCTTTCGCAAAATGGTGCAGTCATCTGAACTCTCTATATATAGATATGTAAAGATTTGAATCATCATTAAATATTCTATCGCAAGTTAACGAGTGGCACATATCAATAATATATCAAAAGAAACAATAAGGGACCAAAAATATATCCTTGCAGACTCCGCTAGTGGCGAAGTACATTTGAAGAGAAGTCATGATAGTATACATATTGATTGCGTCCGCTGAGATAACGTTTCGAAAGTTGAATTTACTCGAAACCCATGCAAGATAGTCTGGAACATCAAAGAAAGGTTGGGGATTTCTCTCTCTTCTATAGATACTTTCACAGGAAGTATCAAGTGACTTGACTCCTTTGATTCCACTAAGACTGGTACATTTCAGAAATTCGCGACGGACTGTGACGGCTCGTCATTTTGAGGTTCAACCCAGTACCCCTCGAACTTCACTGTTCAAGAACTCTCACATTTGGAGAACTGTCAAATGTATTCACTCTCCATAAAAGTATTAACATAACGATGCGGACTCTTATACGACATTATGGAAAATTAATGGTGGAACATATGTGACATTTAACGTCTTTCTTGAATCATGAAATATGGGAATATTCTTCCCCTCAGAAAATGTGTTTGCACATAGAAACATGTAACAACTATATCTGCTAGTGAATCTAGCCAATTGCACACCATTACTTTGACATCGAACTTTACGGAAGATGTAAGTGTAACCTAAAATGTTGGATCAAGTCGAATGAATTCGCGGTTCAGCGTAATACCACTGAAGCCCAACTCACAGTGTGTTATACTCCTACACGAATAGTAAATAGTATTCCCGAGTACAAATGAAATAGATATAACCGTAGGAGAAAAAAAATACGTATGGCTCACAATAGATACCTGAATATTGACAATCTGCTAAACAAATCACTGGAAAACTCCGTTAGTGAAACATTGAGGTATGAAAAATGAAGAAAATGTGTCAAAATCAAAGTCCTCTTTTCATTATTGTTTTTCATATGTCATTATATATTTTGAAGAAGATATTCTGGTTGTTTCGTGGTCATCAGTCATTTTCCGGTTTTTCAGAGAGAAAACTTAAACCTCATGGAAAGTCAGGAGTGTCGCGGCTTAGTGAACTATCAAATGGAAATCCCACATTGAAGTGTTTTTGAATACGTTATAGTGAAGAGGTAATGAACAATAATGAAATCTGGCGGCCTGTCTTCAATTGAACACAAACAAGATCATTCAATCCAATTGAGAGAAAATAAGCCACGCCGACTAATGATGAAACAAAACCGGAGCCCTTCGACCGTTACCTCATCGCCTTTGATAGTGTCTACCGCATTAGTAGATGAAACGACAGACATGAAAACCCTAAGACCATGGTAAAATAATCGGAAACTAGCTTTGACACACATCTCCGGCCGTGAAAGGGTAGACTCTTCGATTTATTCTTATTGTTCTTTCGGCAAATAACCCAATATTTGATGAATGTATGGTTGAAAGGAACTATCATCAGTGATATGTTCAAATAAAGCTCCTTTCATGAAATATATGGTCGACAAGATGGCACAGAAATAACCAATTATTATTATTATTCTACGTCTGCCCTCTTGATCCCATTGAACTCTTTTGGGCTCAAGTGAAGCTTATACAGTCCACTCAGACAGACATTTCAACATAATTCAGGTTCAACAATGGGCTCACCCCTTAGTCCACTTTTAGCAGACATATTTTTGAACAGCTTAGAGACCACTATAATGAATTCCGACCTGGGTAAAAACATATTCATTTGCTGTATAGATATGTAGACGATATTCTCGCCTGTTTCAGAGGTACTACACGACAGCTGAACCAATTCATGACATTCATGAATAATCTCAATAGCAACATTCAGTTCACACTCGAAACAGAGATAGAGAAACAGATACATTTCATGTTGTTTATGGGCCAGCTATCAAAAACTCCGATAGAACTCGCATACAAAGACTCCAAAACTCTTGAACCCGACTGATATGCGGTATTAAAAGACGGACTCCGACCTCAAGTTACATTACTGGACTGT
>WOGO01002405.1:0-13728 GCA_015342085.1 Leptinotarsa defecta | reverse complement strand
TGTATCAAGATGAAGTAGTAGAAAGCCAAAAACTTTCTTTCCCAAAAAAATTTAAATAACTATTGAAATAACTCATCAAATCAGCAAAAACATTTTTTAATTCACTTTCATTTGAACAAAGAACACTAATCAAAAATAGTCAAACAAAAATCTGTTGTAATTGAGATGAAAACTGAAAAGAAAGAAATTTATGCACTCCTCGCTCTAGAAGGGGGTGAGTTTATGAAATTGGGGTGTTCATTTTCGTCCAAAACGTCCTCTAGATTTATTTAAAATTAGCATCATCTCCGGATGACTTGTTTTGTAGACACTGAGTTTTTTCCAGATACATGTTTACCTGAAAGAGGCTAGAACTGAGATGAAGCGTCCTAAAGTTAGAAGTTGGAAAAAATTTACGAAACGAATTTTTAATATAAGGCCTCAGGTCTGATGAAAGTGGCCATTTTTTCGTTTTTTTTTCAGATGGTGGTGTGTGTATTTTACCTTGAAAACCTTATTGACCAACTTAAATAACACATAAAAAAATTTAGAACAACTAAAACGTATTGCAAGTAAACTCCTTCCCTTTTGGTACCTACTTATTGGACTGTATAGACCTACAATACCTTCTATAGGTGTGCCTAATAAAATATCAGACTTGGCTTGTGTTAAGGTTTTGTAAACAGTTTATGTGAAAATTTCAAGATTAAATGTTTTTTAGTAAGTATGATATCTTTATCTTCAAATACATTATAACACCGACCACTGTGTTTATAATTTGTATCAAGTTGAGGAATATTACTATGTAACTGACCAATTATTATTCTAGTAATTACTAGTTATTATAGACAATAAAATATTGTTTTGAAGTTTATCTTATATCTCTATATTTTCCCCATAGAAAGAAAAATTTTATCAAAACTATGAAAGTAATAGAGATAAACTGAGTCACAGTTTCCATTAGTGATGTTTCAAATTTCTCATTTTATCAAATCATTTGAATATGAATTCAACGAGATAATTTTACTTTTTCCAAAGTATGTCAATAAAGGTAAGATATATTATGTCAATATTTGCAACCAAGTTTACATTGACATTCTGCATTGTATGTATCCTCTGTTAACACTGTACATATGTACATGTTCAATAAAAGTAATCATATATACGGACTTGTAAATAAATGAAACATTTCAATAATAAGAGTACAGGGATTTATTCACATGAGAAAAAAGCACAAATAGAAAAAAATAATTAATGTCTTTAAAAATTGTTGAATCATTCTGCGAATATATATAGAATTAAGCAAAAAACATTGGAATATTTGTTGAATACTACTTATTTTTAAATAAACGTATACAAAACATAAACATATACAAAAAAGCGTCGATTTACTCTATATAATTTAGATTTTTTGAGATTCAATTCCCATCTTTCTTGAAACAGATATTTAAGATGACTCGCCAATGAGAGCTAACAAGCATTTCTTGTAATGGCCGGAACAGTCACCCTAAAATCATAAACCAGTAAGTAAACGTTAGCAAATATCGCGATTACGACTTACCTTGATGGCTTCAGCCAAAGACTCGCCATATTTTGATTGGTATTCCCTCTTCACTTCACCCATATCAATCTCAGACCTGGTCACTACTATTCTGATCAACTGTGAATCATTGGTCCCTAATCCTTTCATACTCTTATTCAACATTTTGGCAAAGAAAGCTGCTTTATTCTTTATAGATCTTACAACAGCAAGAAAGCCTTCCTCACAGTCTCCCGAAAATTCATTTTTAATGGCCTGCTCAATGTCATGACCTGTTATACGTTGATATTCTTGAAAGGTGAGTTGTAGCTGTGCGACATTGCGCTGACACAATATCATGTTGAAGGTAGATTCGTCAGTTCCAAATCGCAATTCTCCAGCTCGAAGCAATGCTTGGGCGTCTGCAGCTGCTTTTTGGTGATCCGTGACCATGCTTTCATCTCTGCAAGCATTACAAAGGGAGACCATTAGTCGTTTGAACGTACCACCTGTATCGCCCTTTAGGTCACTTTCGAGTGGTTTGTGATACACTGTAAATAACACAAATTCACAAAATAACTTTCAATTCACACTAGGTGAACACTCACATAGAAAAAGCGTTAAAATTGCTGGAAAGTTAGTAAGGAAGCTTTTATGTTGCTCAATTCAAAGTTATGTAAATTGTTGATTACCTATAACTGGGGCCTGGGAAAAGAATTCTGTTAAATGAAGAGTATAAGGCTAAAATTCTACTAATATTTTATTGTTAAACTGATCACGGAAATAATCATATAGCATCTTCACCAATCACAGTATGAAGAATGAGAGTGATATTTGAGTTATAAGTTGAAAGTAATTAAAAATGAAAGATAAATTTCCTACACTCTCTGGATCATAATTTTTCAACGACAAGATTTATTATTAGACTATCTGTTGGGGGATATATGATGATTGGCAAATATGTGGAACCAAGTAAATATTCAAGTTTTTTTAATGGAAATTGAATAGATGAAGTTTGATGGATAGATACGTGTTTTAAATGCCTGAATGGCATCCTTCTTAAAATTTATTTTTTCTTTGCAAACTTGTTAGATGCCCCTACGGCAGCCATAAAGTCATACCGACGAGATTCCAGTTGATAGGTGAATTTTGAGGTTGTCACATGTTCAATCTGCAAAATTGCCTCCTTAATGACCGCAGCAACCTTCACATCTGTAGGTGAACTATACCTAACGATACATTATATTTAGAAGTGGTGATCTTGTCAGAAAATACAGCGTTTTTAACACATATTGCTTTTTTGGATCTATAGGCAGATTTTAACTGACTATGAACCAAATTCAGACTATAACAACATATGCTTTCACGGCCAGAGTCACGTTTGGAGAGAACAAAATCCAGTCTGGTAGGCTCGCAGAAATCAAGTTTTCCACTATTGTATTCTCCAAAAGACTAAGACTTGAATACAAATGAAATATATACATAAAATATGTTTTTCCGTTAACCAGCTATCGCACTTATACAAACGACAACCCTCAGAAGTAGAAACTTGTGCGAGCTAAGAACTATCGAGGTCTTACCTTTTAACGTGTGATTCCTAACTCGGAATAGAATTATATGAAATTTTGAATCTTGAAGGTGACATAATTTCATCAAAATATACTTTTATACAGAATATTAAAAAAATCACCTAAGCAAGTTTTGGTATATCTCTTATGCAATTCAACCATTTAAAAAACAATTATATCATCACAGCTAAATATATTGAATGGAACTGGCCAATACTTGATGAAAATCCATATGAAAACTTACTAATAATAGTTCAGTGTCATTGATTTTCGAGTTTGAAAGCAGTGGATTTTCGGAATTTCATCCTGACGTTTCGCTGGAGAGAGTCACTAGCTTCTTCAGAGGTTTAAGCATCATGGCTTGCTGTCCGATGACTACCTTTTAGGCTTCGTAAAGCGTATTTATACTTTGTCAGGTAATCAGTTGTATTTGTACCTGTATTGGTACTACGTCAAGGACTCGACAGACTTCGTTGGTAAAATTAGGGGCTTAACGCTGGAGTCGACGGATATTCTGGTCAGCTTCGATGTGGTGTCTTTATTTACCAATGTCCTACTGGAAGACTCTCTGAGGGGGTTAGCCCACGTGTTTCCGAATGACATCGTCGAACTCTTTAGAGCATGTCTCACAGAAAGTTACTTTCAATGGGGGGGAAACTTCTATGAGCGACTAGATGGCGTTGCGATGGGGAGTCCACTTAGCCCAGTGATAGCTAATTATTTCATGGAACGGTTTGAAGGGAAGGCGATAGACACTTTTGAATGGAGCCGACCTTATGGCTACGTTACGTGGATGACACCTTCGTCATCTGGAAATATGGAAGAGACACGTTGAACCGTTTCCTAAACCACTTGAATGCCCAACACCCGAGCATAGAATTCACCATGGAGATAGAGCAAGACCAACGGATAGCATTCCTAGATGTACTAGCAGAACGATGTGGTACCAGACTAACCCACAAAGTCTATCGAAAACCCACACACACAGATAGATACTTGCACGCACTATCGAACCACCATCCTAGCCAAAAGAGATGAGTTATCTCTACTCTAACGGAACGGGCTCGGAGAATATGTGAACCAGAACATTTGGAGAGGGAACTGAAATACCTGGAAGTTACCTTGAGATCGAATGTTTACAGTGCCTCCGAGACCAGAAGAGCCATGAGACCGAAGGGCACCACGGTTCAGAAAGCGAAAAGGGAACAGATGGTTGTACGCGCATATCTACCGTTTGTCCCTAGGGTCACGGATAGAATTAGAAAACTATTGGGCAAACACGACATCGAAACAGTCTTCAAACCCACGAGGAAGATACAGCAAAGCCTTAGGTCCGCTAAAGACAAAAGAGACCCATTATCAGCAGCTGGGGTCTATTTCATTCCGTGCACTTGTGGAAAGGTATATATCGGAACCACCAAACGATCCATGGGAACAAGACTAAAAGAGCATAAAAGCAACTGCAGACTAGGCCAAACAGACAAGTCAGCTGTGGCAGAATACGCACTGAGTGATGGAGACCACAGAATTTTGTTTGAAAACACAGAACTAATTGCCCCCAACCAGGGATACCATAGCCGTCTGGTACGGGAGGCAATAGAGATCCACAAACACACGGATAATTTTAACAGAAAAGAAGAAGCGGTGAACCTCAATCAAATATGGAATCCCATTTAAGGGAATTCGAGAATAATGAACAGGGCAACAGGCAGCAAGATTGTTAATGTTCCAGGTTCAAGTGTAGGTACGAATACAGGTACAAATGCAGGTACAAATACAACTGATTACCTTACAAGGCATAAATACGCTTTACGAAGCCTAAAAGGTAGTCATCGGACAGCAAGCCATGATGGTTAAACCTCTGAAGAAGCTAACCACTCGCGCCAGCGAAACGTCAGGAAGAAATTCCAAAAATCCACGGCTTTCAAACTCGAAAAGCAACGACACTGAAAACAGCAGTGAAAGTCTAAACCATTTTGTTCAAAGATATAGTATTAGCTGAAACAACAAGATTCATTTTTCTGTATCTGAACGTAAATTTCAAAGTGTGCTACTTATTTTGATAAATGTTCTTTCTATAAAAAATTGCACATTGGGTATTAGGTCTCTATATCTTGTGCTACATTAATTGAAGCCTTTAATTTTGTATCTGTAAAAAATGTTCTATTCAGAATTAAATTAAATAAATTGTGATTTATTGTAAACTTTGCAATACAAATAAATTTCTTCTGATCTCACCGAAAATTCAACTTTGTTAAAAATATTCATAATAGGTTCACAGTTTTATCCAATAGCCAATATTTCATAACACTATTTCAGATATGTTTATTTGGTTCCTTTTATTCACTCAACACTACATAAAGTATTAAATTTTAGTTTTATTAAAAAAACAGAATTAGGTGATGAAATTATTAAAAATCATACTTGTAACACCCACAATATGAAATGATAATGTTGTGTGTTGCAATTTAATGATTTTTAATATCTTATTTCATGATGTCTCATTCAAAATATGTAAATTGTTTTACTGGTTTTTGTATGATCTATTATCTTGTATTAGAGGACAAAATACTATCTACAAATCATAAAGACGATTCTTCTCCAGTTTGAAATAAACGTTCTGGAAAAACTAGTTATGTTTTCGGATTAATGATGAATAACAATGTAGAATTCAAGGTATGGACGTTTTTGACACTAAAATCATCTGTTCGACAGAGATTGACAATGATTCTTGGTGAATTTAGAAGTCTGATTCCCGTTGTTTAATAAAATGTTAAAATTATTGAAAATACTATAAATAACGGGACCGATACATTCGGATAAGTTAGTTGAAACAAAAAAATGTCAAGAAGGGGACAAAATGAGCAATTAGTATAATAATTCAAAATAAAATTGTGAGAATGCTTATTTGTGAAGAAATCAAATTAGTGTGATTTGAAATGAAAATGATTCAATAACTGGCTTAAACAATGAATATAGTTTCAATTATATACAAACAATACAAAAAAAAATAATTAATTTGAATGATGAAAAATACAAAAAATGAAAAATAAGAAAATAGTTCAAAGTTACTTTACTACATTTCAATTGACAGTATTCAGGATAGCTAGCTGATTACTGATTCTTGAGACTATTTATAAGTCTCTTGGACGCTTTCACTTTTCCCTACTATTCTCTGTATCCTCTCAGTTTCCCGTTCAGTGCAACGTAGGCTGTTTTCCTGTCTGATTAGAAGTGGTTACCATATGATGCATTTCCTTAGTGCGGCTTTACATTACTTTCAGTATTTTCAATAATTTTAACATGCTATTATCTTCATTTCATTTGTTCTTCCAAATATTACAAATATTTTTAGACAACGAAGGTCCGAACTGGTAACAATTGAATTGTCATTCATTTGGATTTACTTGTTTTTCCTTATTGAACTATCAGTATTAGAGGCAAATTGTTGAAAACTTCTATGTCACACTGGTTCATTATTGTGTTTTCTAAGTTTCCAATTACATACTTTATGGCCCACACAGGCATAAAAACAAAATGTATATTCTGAATAATTCAATAACTTTATTTAGAGAAGTTACAAAATATGAAATTGAGGTATTCATTACCTAAATTAAGTAAAACTGGCAAATTGCAATTTCATCAAGGATGAATTTTACTGGAAGTTTTTCCCAACATCAAGATCTTCCTTTTGAAGATGAGTACACGGTAATCAAAACACGTGCCGAGGTGTTAAAATAACGGTTTGGTGTTGGGAATAAACTCCAGTAATATTCATCACTACACCAAAGGTTCCAAACAGTGCATCATAAGTTCATTAAGGATGTCAGAACTTTTCTGAATTTCGACTTTTTGAGTTTAACAGCTAGCAAAATTCGTTTGAAATGCTATTATTATGTGATAAAAATGTTAAAAAATCAACTTGAATTTTCAGATTTTCAAATATTCTTCTACTATCTATGTATGCAGCGTGGGTATTTATAGATGTGTGGTCAAGGAACAAAAAAAGGTTATGTGAACCTTCAGGATATATTAAAATTTTCCATACTACCACAAATTGGAAATATTTTCGATGATCAGAGTTACCACAAATCTCATTTATATCACATTAAAATCTTGCTTATCAAAACAAAAGTAGATTTTTATGTCAATTGGTGTGGATAAGACGTTGATGAAGTTTTCATATTTACATAGTTATATACATGAAAAAATGTATTTAATGTATTTTTACAATTACTTTATCAGGAAAATTTGTTTTTTGAAAACTAAACAAGATATTACAGAAGAAAATTCAAATTTTTGAAGAATACTTATCACATTGAAATTAAATGTAGTAATTGAGAGAAAATTCAAATAACACTGACTCACTTGAATGATATGCTTGTCGAATGGTTCTAATCTCGTTATTAGACATGGTGCACAACACTTCTATGAGCACATCTTCATCGGTACCCACACCACTCATGGCATCGTGTAATTCTTTGGCATAGAATTCTGGTAGAGGTGTCATCATGGCAACAACCAAGTTTTCGAAATTACCACTCAACTCGCTCTTCAGATCTTTTATCAAATCCTGAAAATGAAAAAGTACAAATTTTATATTGCTACTTGAAATTTGAAGACGCTAAAATTTTGAATGTGATTGTACTTCATTATATTTTGCATCACTTGTTGCTTCATAGTATTAGAAAGCGTCAATGCTTTCCTCTACGATGTGGGTGAAGTATTACAACGATACATGATGGAAGTTCCTCTTGAATCGAGACGAGAACATTTTTTGTACTCAATTGAAATAGTTACTTTACTAAGGGTTTTTAAGAGTTGTATAGAGTTTTTGAGTGGTATTATGATTTTTAAAAATATTCAATAAAGTAGCAAATTTTCTAACAGAAATATTGATTGAGAAGTTGTTTGCGAATATTTTTTTAATTAAAGTTTTTGTTTCCACTGACATATCACACGTATCAAGGGTACCTGTTTTAAATAAATTATTATCATTTATTTTCAACGCTCCATGCAACAATATCAGAACTAGAAATGAATTTGAAAAAATCATGATTAGTTTGAAAAAACTCTTTACTATACATTTGATATTGAGATTGTAGAAAATTCGCGAAACACGTCATCTTCAGTTTTCAGAGGGAGATATTTGTACATAAACCCCTTGTCAGCCACCCTCTTCATAACAAACCTCACGTCAATAATTTTGAATAGAAAAATTGACACCTTATCTGAAAGGTGTTTCAATTCTGTATCCAACCTTGTAACTTTTTTGACGTTTCAATGATAAGCAATATCAGAGAAAATGAATCAATTTTTTGAGTATGTATTTAATATCGAACTGGGTGAACCTGAACACACAATTTTACTATTTTTCACTAGTGCTGAAGTCTTTTTTAAGTTCTTTCATAGATACTTCAAATATATGATTCACATGACAATTTATAAACTCGTAATCTATCTGACACCAATCTCATGAATTTGTTATTTTTTATATACATGCCTATTATTGGTATTTTCATCCTCCTCTCTTAGAATGGGGTATATTTCCTTTGTCTGTATAGTTATCTGGACATTAAAGCATCTACTAGATTGCTACTATAGTTGATCGCATTCAGTTTTCTATTGAAATGTTGCTACTTTGTGTTGTGTTCACACTTTATTGTGAGATTTTCACTAACCAGTTTACGAAACCGCAACACATGTTTCGCTATAAAATAATTTCATCAGGCGTGTTCATATATACTTGTACCTATAGCAAAACATGTGTTGCAGTTTTGTAAACTGTTCAGTGAAAAATTTACAGTAAAGTGGTAATTGAATACACTATGGATTTTTGTTAAGTATCGGCCAATTCCATCACATATTTTTTAAATTATTTTTAATTATTCATAATGATTCTGCCCATTCAGGAAACCCCTAAGATATTTGAATACGAAATATTTGCGAAAGTAAAAAACAAAAACAATGAAATGACCGATTTTCAAAAAATTGGAAGTGAATTTGAATACTTGAATTTATTATGTTATAGAAATATCTTGACAGAATAAATTTGAAAGAATCACCATACTATTACAACAGCCCAATCCAATTTGTCACTGACATTTTTTTATCTCAATCAAGTGTACATGGAAGAGGGGGTTTGCTAGACTGCAGGCCTCTCCAGAGATTGAAAAATGACATCACTAGAATCAAAAGTCTTTTTTTAAAGGATGTTCTACATCCATGCAAAGCCGAGACAGTTTTCCAGTGGGCGATTTCAAAAATTTGTGAATATTTATTCGAGTTGCAATAATAACTCATTTTTCATTTCTATTTTCAATGTTTTTTTAAATTTTCATACCATAAATCTACTGAAATCTTCAAGAGTTACAGACAGTTTAATAATTCGGTACATAATGTATAATGACAGAAAATAATATTTTTATCATAAGCTGTCTTTATCAGATAGCAATGTGAATTTGTGTATAAGTATGAACTAAATGACAATTTTTGACTAGATCATTATGTGAGTTAGTTTTTAAGAGTTGATAAAAGTTTCTAGATAACATCATCCTAAGGACAAATAGATATGATGTATCAACATTGAAAAACGTGTTTACAATTTATTAACGTTGCCCCATTTCATTGAAAAAATTTGATTGACAAAATGTTTCCTATTGCCAATTATCAAATGTAGACACCAAATTGTACATACTTCTTCAATTCATTCGTTAGATACAAGGACTTGTGAACTTTAATCAAGACTTGATTACAAAACTCTTCAATCATATTCAATTAGGGGAAGGTGAGGTATAATGATCCCCTTAAGGGAAAAACGTAACTGTGGCTAAAGTTGAAGGCAAAATCGCAAGAATTCTATTGTTGGAGGTAGTGAATTCACTTAACTTCATAATTGCATACTTATTTTTTACTATATGTATGTAGTTTTTTTGTATTACAGGTTTTTGTTAAAGTTTAGTAAAGGATCATTTTATACACAACTATGTATAAAATGATTCCTGGGGTAGGGGTAAAATAATCCCAGGGATTATTTTATACCAAAAGTTAATAAACATTAATGAAATAAAAAACTCAACTGTTCATTTTAATCATGTATTATTCATAACAATTTAAGTAAGTCACACAAAACTTTTGCAGTCTTCTAGTGCCATTAGAGATATTTTTTTGTATTTATCTACTACTCAATCAACGAAACTAAACAATAAAACCTTTTGAAAGGTTTGCAAAATTAACAACATACCTAGTCAAGCAATAGGTAATCAAATAAATTCTTCTTCTAAATAAAAAAAAACCAATATAATACTTATTCCTATCAAAGGTTCTTATCAATGTCTAAAAGCAATAGAAAAATCAACTCTTGGTTCGAAAAATAATAATGTTTTATTAGGAAAGAAATAAAAAAAGACCTATAGCCTTAATTTTTTTTCACACTTTCAAATTGATTACTAGAGAGGCAAATATTGCAAATAAAGTCGCCTTCATCGTCACTATCTACTCCCGCACAAGCCCCATGTCCCCATTTAAGACACACAACGCACCTAATTCACTTTTCGCTTTTACTCTCTTTGGAACAGCTTTCAGTACAGAAGAAGTATTCGGTATCACTCTCCTCTTCAGAATAATCTGATCTGTTTTGCTTTTTTTACCTTTTCCCTTTCTTTTTCCTTTCCCGCCTCTTTTTCCTTTATCGCTCTGTTTCTTGGTCACCGTAGTTTTCATTTTATTCGCTTCCTTAAAGGCTTTTTTTTCTTCTATATCTGTTTTCTTTTTGGCTTCCTCTTTTCTGCTAATGGAGGATTGGACGTCTCAAGGATCGGAATAGGAGGTTCTACCGTGTCACTGTCAACATCCATTTCAGTCGTTTCAGCTACAATGAAGTCCACATTAGTGAAAATGTCAGGGTTGAACGGATATATTCCTGTTTTATTGAATCGATTCATATTATTCAGTAGAACTGCTGCTTTTAGATAGGCCTCTGTAAAAAGTTTTGTTATTTGGAACACGGTCACTACTCTCCTAGGATTGTTATTCATCCACTTCTCCAACGCTTGGTTATGATAAACGCTTAGCGGATACATGACTCCGACGTCCAAGGGTTGGAGTTTGTGGGTGCAATGAGGCGGCAGGCATAGAATAGTGACGTGATTTTCCCTGGCTTTTAATACCACATTCAAATTTTTTGTGTGAGATAGGTGACCATCCAATATCAAAAGAGCCGGATCTTCTGCTGTCGCGGTTTGGCATAACTTAAGAAGTGATCAAACCACTGAGAAAACACATTTAGTTTCACCCAACCAAACGGATTGCATGCACATATAGCGCCTGGAGGTGCGCCATCTATCAATTCTATTTTCATTCGGACTCTGCGAAAGATTAACATTGGAGGAACAAAAGTTCCAGAAGCTGAAGTACAAATCACTGCAGTCGCTGTTTCACCTCTCTCAGTCACTCGCGCCACCTGTTTACGGCCTGTTTGTGCAAACACTCTCGAGTTTTTGTTGGGACAGTGCATAAACTCGTCTCGTTAACATTAAATATCTAATGGGGTGGAAAATAATGTTTTTCTTGCACGTTTTTCAAAGTCGAAAAAAATGTATCCACCACAGGCTTATTGAAAGCTCGCGCTCGAGCAGAAGACGTTGATTCTGGGGTACGCATCGTAATGTCCGGATGTCTATGTCTAAATCCACGAAGCTATTCAAGTCCAGCTTTTCCTTTTGCTTCATAAAATGGATGCGATAAATTATTTCTTTCTGCCAGTTGGCAAGCTAAGGTGTGGTCCTGTGTGGTCAGCCCGTACATTCTAGATTTCATGTCTTTAATATAGTCGATAAGTTCCTGTTCTTGTTCTTGGTTGAACACGGTAGCTCATTGAAAAATTTATACCTCTATAATAAATTCATCCAGAAACAAATCGAATTCTGACCAATATTTGTTTTCATTGTCATTAATTTCAGATTTCCTGAATATCTTGTCAAATGGTTGTGTTAGTCATCATTGATTTTTAAAGTCAAATTTGAATTTTTGACCTCATTTTTAGCCAAATGATAAAGGTACATAATTTGAATTTATGTAAGGATGACAAATCTGAGTTTTGTGGTTAATACAAGTTGACTGTAGGCTTCTTGTAGTTCATCTTGTATATATACACGTTATACTTTTGTTCTGAAGTTTTTTAATTTGTTTCAATAAGAAATTTGTTGCCATTCCCCATACTGATATGAGATATTGAATTTTGGAATATACTAATGTAAAATAAATCAGTTTAAGGTATTTTAGGGGTACAACATTTCTTATTTTGAATAAAATTCCAATTATGGGAGCTATTTTTTTTCTTATTGTTATAATGTGTTTTCTCCATGATACATTTTCATCTAGAATAAGATAAAAAAATTTAGCAATAGGAGATTATTTAATATTGTCATTATTAAATTTAATTGCATCAATTGATATAGACCTTTTTGAAATTAACATATTTGAAGATTTGTGAAAATTAAGTGTCATTTATAAATGAGCCTAGAAAGTTAAATATCAAAGGGTAAAAATTCTTCAATTGAAATTTATTCAACAGAAATGCTTAATATAAACCCGAGTAGTAGGCGTTCGAATTCTGTATATCTCATATTCCATTTACATTACAGTTGTTTTTCCATCCCAATCACATCACGTAATAGTCTTTTACTGAAATTGAATAACATAGGTATTTCAAAAATTGAATTGGTGTACCCTATTGGAGGTATGATCAGCTATTGAGATTTAGTTTTTGTTCTATACCACATTGGTTGGTAGTGTATCTATTTTCTATAACTTTTTGTTTGTCCTATGTTGCATCACACTCTAGATGTGGCAACATATATTACATTAGATTGCGAATCCAAAGATGAAAAGTACTTACTGGAGAGTGGTTTCATGTTTTAAAGCCCTTTGTGTGTTTTCGTCCACGACCCACATCCTCAAGGATGTGGGTCGTGTGTGTGTCTTTGGGTTGGTGTGGTGTCCTGGGTTCATTATTGATTGATAAAATTACTATCTATGTTTTGTGTGTGTTTTTCAAGTAAACCGTATTTTGTCGATTATTTTGGGGCGCATCCTCCGGAATGTCCAATTTTCAATGATTCTGGCGCATAAATTGGGTTACCTTGGCTTTGAGGACCGCTGTGGTTTGTGGCTAATTTCAGAAGAAGAAGTCTCACGGGGTAAAATCGCACGATCTTGATGGCCAGTTCATATCACGTTTACGTGAGATGGACAAACCCTTAAATGGCAACGTGGCATGAGATGTGTGCCACATAGTGCCGTCATGTTGAAACCACATGTCGTTGGTATCCAGATCATTCAATTCAGGACAAAATAACTTGGTAGTCATCGACCTATAGTGCTCGCGGCTTACAGTGATAGCCTTTGGCCAACGCCGTTCTCAAAGAAATATGGATCGATTACACCACCAGCCCAAAATCCATACCAAACAGTCACTTTTTCGGGATGCATTGGACGCTCTTGGATCTCATGTGGATTGGTATCGTCCCAAATTCGACAATTTTGTTTGTTCACGTACCTATTCATCCAGAAATGGGTCTCATCTCGCTGAAGATTAGGGTCAGTTGCAAACTGCTCCAGAGCCCATTCAGCGAACACACGTTGTTGTCTACAGTCGTTTAC
>WOGO01002404.1:0-12398 GCA_015342085.1 Leptinotarsa defecta | reverse complement strand
GTGGTCACAGCAACGCCGGTATTGGTGCACGAGAACAACTTTCAATTGGTATGATATGATCAAAACAACGAAGGAGGAGGGGAACTGGTGTGCCACAGGGTTCCGTATTGGGTCTAATTTTATTCTCGTTTTTATATAAATAATTTGACGAATGATACCACTGATTTTCATTTTTAAGATTAAAACAGGACAGGCACCCTAAATATTTACTTGATAAAATGTTATGAGTGTGAACTTCACCATTCAAGAAATTACTTTCGTATTCCTCTAGTAAGGACAAAGATTCCTTAGAATTCTGTCTGTCACAGCTAATATATATAAGACAATAAATATTTCGAAATATTAATCTCTCCCAACTACCTACACAGTAGGCTCTGGTAAAGGTCTGTCGGAAAACAACTACTTCCCCGACTAATACCACGCTGGATATTGAATTATATCTGACAGACATTTATACTAGATACCTCACACAGGTTAGTCTCACAGATATTCCTCGTTCATCTAGCAGTAGGATCATGCTGAAATTATTCAAGTAGATCACCTGCAGACCACGGTCTGCAGATGATTATTTAAGTAGACCACATATACTTTTGTATCTCTCCTCGATAGTTTTCACTTTTTATTTCTATCAGATAATGTTATTAGCTTTATTTATATATTACTAATTTCCATTTGGAAGATTCCCACACTCCTTGTATGAAAATAGGGAAGTAGAAAACCAAAAAGCTTTTTTCCCAATATATTGAATTTTTGATAATTTTTATCTTATTTTTGACCTGTATATTAAAAGTATAGCTGGAAAAGGAAAAACTTCATCCAAAAAATGTTTTGGGTGTTAACCACTATAAGTTTTCCTCTACACAAATTTGAATTTTGATAATCCTAATAAAATTTTTTGTTAGTGGCGTTTAATAAAACTCAGTTGAATCATGGTTGTATCCATTTAATGGAGACCTAAAAATGGAAAATAAATATTTCATGCATAAAATAAATTTTAAATCATCTCTAGAAATGTTTTTTATTTCACTAAACTACATAATGCAAAGTAAAAGTTCTATAAACGTTCCTGGCATAAACTACCAAAAATGTGGCAGCCTTAACAATAATAAGTTTCTAAACAATATTTTGCATGAAATATAACTTGAGAAAGTAGTATAAATGGACAGACTACAGGGAGATCATCACTCTTTTGTTCGCACTGATTTGTAAATAAAGGGGAATTGACTTTATCACATAATGGCTTCATTTTGACAATTGACACCAGGGTAGAGCCATGAATATTTTGAAAAATATGACTAAGTTCGGGAATTGAGCACACTTGCAATGGAAACAGGCAATGGAAATTCATGCATCAGATACTGCTAAATATGTACAATTGACTTAAAATTTTCCGAGGAATGTTGATGATTCATCTCGAGCCTAGGCTCCAATAAAAATTGACCGAGTACTGATATGAAGATACCAGATAAACCTTAGAAAACTATCAACAAGTATTTCAATTTTTGAAAAACGGCAAGTTGTTCATGTTATTTGTATAAAAAGCTGAAAACATTTTCTAAGATTTTCTCAACATCATAGGATTGTCCTAATTACAAGTTAGCACCCAATAGGTCCTGTAGGGACTGAATATGGCTCACTCTTCTTCTTTACACTCTGAGGCCAAGGACTCGTACTCCTTCAATTTGTCCAAAAGTTGTTTTCTTAACTTCACGGCCGTACTTCTGAGATCCTTGCTGTGCTGGACAAGTTTTTGTATCTTGACCAGTACTTTTTTGTTCTGTTGTTGATCTATGACCCACCTGACAACACAACACAACTCAAGAAAAGAGGACAAATGAATAAATAAATAAATTACCTTAAATAGAGATCTGCCCACAAAACGATACTGACGGGCGCAACACTAGGCCATATCGGTGACTTATTGGGATCATATATGGGGTTCAACAGAGAGGTTAGGACGTCGGGTCTGTTAAGATATGACCACAAGCTGGTGGTTTTTTTGTTCAGTTCTATGTTTGCTCTTTCCGATTCGCAGTTACCCAAAAATGTACCTAAAAGCAAAACACACTTTTTTTTTATAACAAAACAAAAGTGTAATAATAATATGTTCCTATGTTTTTTACCACTTTTATTTGTAACTAACGTTACTGCAGTTTCGTCCTATATGGACATTCTCAAACTTTAACAACATATAGGACGAAACTGCAGTAATGTTAGTTATAAATAAAAGTGGTAAGAAACATAGAAATTTTCATTTCTCTTTTCATCATGACCTCCTACCACGTAGTAACGGCTACATCCATCAATTTAATAATATGTTCAATTTGTTTTCTGAAATGTGGTTGTCCATTGTAAATAATTGATTCTTTTAGGATTAAAGAAGGCAGTAATAATATAAAATGTTTTGCCTGGTATTATATACCACCTTAAAAGAGTTATTAAGCAAATTCCTATTTTTTTTTTTGGCAAAAGGCCAATTGGATCAAATATTATAATATTATTATAATAATCTGTATGCTGTTCCTTAAAAAGTGTGAAAAAATTCAAAATCAATTTTATCAGCAGTACATACAGAAAAAAAAACGAAAACGAGAGTGGAAAGTCAAGTAGATCAAATGTACAATTTCTTATAAGGTAAACAATATAGGGCAAACAAAACAATAGATAATAACGCAAAGTACCTTCATGTGTTTTCCAACTGAACTATAGCGTTACTCCAAATAATTATTAAAGTTATTTCTGATGAAGTATAAGTCTGCAGGTTTTTGAACAAATTGAACCACTTGAGAAATCTGGTCAAAGTCGTGTTAGAGATGGGCTTTTCATAATTCTTTTTAAAATTTCTAATAATTCATTGATTAAAAAATCTTTTTGGAATCAATCATTGATGATAAGTTGCATTACCAACTAGTTATTTTAGTCGAGTATTGATTACCAAAGGAATCCAACTGTGGATCCACTGCTGTCTCGACTTACCTACACTGTAGGTTAATGGACTGACACCTATCAGAAAACAACTATCCCCCTGGCTAATACTGTGAAGATTTCTGCACTGACACCTATTGAATATAATCCAACGCCCTCAGTGGTATTAGCCAGGGGAATAGTTGTTTTCTGATAGGTGTCAGTCTAATAACCTACAATGTAGGTAAGTCGAGATTGGCCTACACAAATTGCTTTCAGTTAATTTGATTTACAGTCAGTCTTCAAGTATGCCCACTGAATATATGAAAAATTTTACATACTGTTGGACCATATTATCCAACCACAATGTAGGACCAATATTTTTTGAAGATTTTACTTGATCCCCTGTAAAGCAATATGTTGCAAAATCTTATTAGATCTATGAATGATGAAATAGTTCAAGCAAATTCAAATGAAGTTGTTGAATTTTCACAACCATCGTCCACTACCTGAGTATCATTTGTCGTGTTTGGGGGCCACCGTACTGTGGAATTTTTTCCTGGCTTTTCGCTAGCACTCATGGTTAGTTTGTGATATGACACTTCAAGCAAAATAGTGCTGAACATTAGACGGGTTGGTTTGAGAGTGACTGATCTTAGAATGGCCTGCTAGATCACCTGATATGACCTTTTCAAGGAGATTTGTGAAATCTGAAGTATTCATTACACAACTACAGTCCATTCTAGAACTCATTACTAGAATAAGAATGCTTTCAATAAAGTTATCTCAGAACAATTCATAACGTAAAAAATAAATTTGTAAACAAACTTCATAATTGTCATGACGTGAATGATGAAAATTATGAGATAATACTTTAGAGTGTGTTTATCGAAATTATATTTATCATTTGCAAAAAAAAATATTAAACTGGTAATTTCTCAGGAATAGCTGGTTCGATTTCAAAAAATGAACCAGTTTTGAATACAGAATTTAAAGTTCTAATAAATAGATATCACAAGACCATTCTTTCTACTAAAAAATAGATAGTGCTCAATTGGTGACAAATGATACCATACTATCAAGAACCACAATTTCTATTTAAAAAATGTATTGAATTTTCGTGGCGAGTCATGCCACATCATCATTTTTTATTTTAGTACAAACTACTAAAAATGAGTTTCTTTTTGTTAATTTTGTCAGATCGCCTTGATTTCTTGATTTGTTCAAAAGTAAGGAGGGGGGTAGTATTTTTTTTTTATTTTACTAAAATATCGTGATTACTAGTATTGGGGCTCACACCTTGTGGAGAGTTCTGATTTGGATAAAAGCGTTTCTATTACAAGCTTTCAATTTCACAACAATTACGCAAATTTCACCTACCAAATTGACTGAAATATGAGTGTTCAAACAGCAAAATAAGCATGTCCGTTTTGAATTCAAAGCTGCATGGAAACTGATAATGCAATTGGTAAATGCAGTCAAGGAATATCAAAAACGTCGGCTGAACTCCTTTCATCCTTGAATTGGAAAAGCACAATTTCTGGTGACGCATTTGAAAGGGGTGCCCAGCTTGTAGCCACTCCCTGTCTATCAGGGCCTGGAGGCCTAGAAAAATAGTTTTCATCAATCAACAAAAAAGGCTCCAAGCCAGACTTACCCCTCACTGTTCTGCAATCCGGATTGAGTATGACTTGGGCAATAGAAGTTATGATTAAAGTACTATCTTGACCACTGGAACCATGAACAAGTACAGATGCACCTTCTTTATCCAGGCATTGGGCAACCAGGCAAGCTGCATTTAGAGCATTCTGAATATGCGTCAGCCATTGACTGGTACGAGTCAACCACTTATCTGCGCTAGAATTCCCTTCGTTACAAGCTGCAGATTAAATGACACTAGCAAAGTATGCTTGAACTACCACACATGTACCTTACCTTCTATCATTTTAGATAGGTGCTCCATGATGGAGCCTTCACACTTGGAAATCTTATCCAATGGCTTGAAGACTTTTTTCCACTGATTGTAATATCCCTCAGGCTCTGTACCGCCTCCTTTACTTTTACAGTTGCTGATGTAAGTGGGACTCCTAGTGTCGATTATGTAGCCCTTCTTATAAGGCCCCAAAACAGAGTTTAAAATTTTTTCGTCTGCCCTACATCTTCTACTGGAATTATTAAGCATTGGTTGTCCACTGCGCAGGAGAACTGTTCCATTTTCGTGTCTGTAATTTTAATTACTTCATTGAAATTTTCATAATCAAATCATTTTCAGTTTGGATACAAATTTTTTAGTCTATTATATATGATATATTTGACGAAAATCTAGAATCAGAGTAAAAACATGTTTTTACTCTCTTAATGAACATTGAAATAATTATTAATAATTGAAAAGAGAAATGAAAATTTCTATGTTTTTTTACCACTTTTATTTATAACTGTTACTGCATAATGAAAAAAAAAAACACTATAGTAAAAAAAGAATTTATTAGTTTGGTTCATCATTTGTGTAGTCTTGGTTTCGAGCATTCTGTTGTGTTCTGCTTTAGCCCTGAAGAAATTTATTGAATTTGAAAAGTTGACAAGGAAACAATTGTTTTTCTGAAAATATTTGATCCTGTTACTCAACCAACTTTTTTGGGATAATGAGAAAATGTATTTCAAAGATTATTTGAAATATCGATATTCTGGAAATATAGAACTTTTGTGTTTTACCTGTAGCTGAGGATGGGGAAGCGACCACCTTCTCGAAAATTTGCTGCGGAAACAATACTTTCATCATCTATTCCTTTAGGGACTACTAAAGTATTGCTGTAAGTACTGCAAACTGTGTAATTTTTATTAACTTGCGATACTCTCCACTCATCACTAGCTATAAGCTTTGAGAATTCCATTTCAGGTCCAAACAGAGTATATCCGTCTTCCAACATATTGTACATGGGCCTGTAGAAAAACGGATAAAGCAATTCTGGTTTTTCTAAGTTGGACAGTCGTTGGATAGACAGGTAGACGTTATGAAAGTCTTCCGATTGTGTGATATCTAATTGAAGAACTCTGAAGTCTTTACATTTGAGAATAATTGAACCTCCATTCTGAGTTGTGTTGTTGCCAGATGATTTTTTTTCTACTAAATCTATGCATTGGTGTAAAATCTGTTGAAAAAATTGTCTCGCTTCTTATCTGATGGAATACATAAAATAATTTCAAATATTCTTACCCATAGTTCTTGAACGTCTTCTTTTCTCGAAGATAAAATCAAATGATGCCCAGTTATGCAAAGAGTGCCGTCTACAGGATCATGAAAAGGGCTGTGAAGAATGACTCCATCTAGTTTTGGTGTAATTATCAGTTCAGCGAATTCCATCGCCAACAATTATGTTTCTTTCACTTTTTTTTATCCATATTTATCACTATTTGAATTTGCAGAACCTCAACAACATATTCAAGCCTCCCCCAAGAAATTGACAGTAAACGTCAAAATTTTGAGCATTCTGCATCACCGAAAAAAGAAGAAGAAATGGGTGTGTCTACCAAAAAGAATCGTTGAAGTGGAAGATTTACTTGTAAAACTACGTATTTCAAAGCAGAAAAAAGTATTGAGTTCAATTTCTTGACTAATTCATTAGACATACGTTGTCACAGCTATTATTTAAAAACCTTTAAATCTTCTAAATTTATGAAAAATTAGTGTTTTGAGTAGATATTTCAAATTTGATGCATTCGGAGGACCACGAAACGGACGACATATAGGTTTGATAATATAAACTTTATTCTCCAAGAAATAATTGATATTGTCGTAGTTTTGAACATTTAAATATCCGTTGTTACAATAAATTTATGGATATAGCCGTTACTACGTGGTAGGAAATCGTAATGAAGAAAAGAGAAATGAAACTTCTGTTTTTTACCACTTTTAGTTGTAACTAACGTTACTGGTGTTTCGTCCTATACGGACATTTTCAAACTTATACAATTGTAGGAGTTTACTGAAACGTTAGTTACAAATAAAAGTGGTAAAAAACATAGAAAGTTTAATTTCTCTTTTTATCATTCATTGTTACATTTATTTATTTTAATACTTTTTCACAGGAGTCTATTTTAAATGATGGTAACTTTATCAGAATGCATTCATTATTGTGATCTTTTAGCTTATATGTAATCTACATAGTTTTATTTCTATTATATTATATTTGACATTATCATTCTTATATGGCGGTATGCATATGAGTTATGTATAAAATTATAGTTGTAATTTAATGCCTTTATCTGAGACTTACCACTGCAAATTATATTCATCATTAATGGTCAATAAATATTATTATAAACATCATTATAGAAGTGTAAAAACTCTTCATAATGACTAGTAAATTTAATTGATGTGCAATATAATCGGTGTTATTATTACAGTATGTATCAGATGTGTCCGTGTTGAGCTTTTCCCCAATACTTCGACAAAGTAAGTACATGAAAAACATGCATATTTGAGCGATTATCATCATCCGTGTTGGGAATCACACGTTGAAAGATAAGACCTCGTTAGTCTTCAGTTCTCACAAGTTTCGACTTTTGAAAATTGTCGTTCGTAGGGGGACGACAGCGGGTTAACGAAAAAACAAGACAGACAGATTTTTTATATTGTATTCTAGTTAGGTACCAGACACAAGAAGTAAGATTGGATAGGTAAAGACTGAAACAAAATTCTCAATGATTTTTCCTCATTATGGTAATAGATTGTAGAAATGAATCTGAATGCTTTACAACTGCATAAACTTCAACAGTTATCATCAACAGATCGACACATTTCCCTCTGGTTCGCAAATAATTAAGTCTTGCCCTTTTACCGCTGAAAGCTGTTGGACGCTCACAATAATTGAAAATTGTTTCACTTTCGACTGTTGGTTTAGAATTCGACTACCGGTTTGGTATTTTCCAACTTATGGGTCAATTTTCCCAACAATACTTTCCCAACAGGTATTTTGAGATTTTGATAAAATAACAAATATGATATTTTGCGAACCAATATTTCAGGTACATTTCATGTCCACTAGTTCGATGTAATGGAACATTGGTTTGACCACTAATCCCTTTATATTAGTATTTTTCGTAAGAATGATGGAATTAATTTCAATTATGTCAGGTTCATGACTATATTTTTGTTGATTCGTTATAATACATAATTTAAATTTGTGTAGTTCTGCCAATAATTTGTGAATAGCCAGAGTTGACCAGTTAATACTACTGAGCTACGGTGTTTGCGAAAAGCGTCCAGAATTTTAAAAAATGTTAGTGTGAAAATTGTGTGATTATCATAATGTATATTTGATTTTTATCAAGTACCGGGTTGGTCCATTCATAAGTTATTGGAAGTATAATTCGATGTTAATAGGGAAATAGCACGGATTCATTAATCGTTTTATAAGGGAAACACTGGTAAATAAAAAATGAGGTTATGTTATATTTTTATTGTGAAATTATACCAAATTTTTTGAACTATGTAGAACATGATTTTTGACGTATCCATTAGTTCCTACCATAACTTCACCAATTTGTTGGATTTTAAAATGTAACTTTTGTTTTCCTAGTGTTTCGCACTGCCATCATGCGACAATGGTTCTCTGGAAGATTTGTAAAAAAAGAAGAAATGGATGTGTCTACCAGAAGATAGCAAAAAAACTTCTAATATCTGGATACATTTTAATTGTGTACACACACAGATTGAAATTCTTTAGAAGACAGATGACCTTGATTCGTCATCCCTCTAAAAATAGAGGAAATACGAAATGTCATTGTCATAATGTCATATCGAATTTTTGTTCCAATAAGATTTTTTTTGTGGAATTGTTTTTCAAAGATTCGATAGGCCCCTAGGGGGTTCGAAATATCGTGTAGACAGTGCAAAATGTCGGTGAGAGCTGTAGGCACGCGTATACTAAAACATGGTACATCGCTCATTCGTCACATTTGCAACAAACGAAACATCAACACTATTACCGACAACATTAATGCAGCTCAACAAGTTGCTCCCAAACCCAGAGAGTATGTCGGCAATCAAGTGATCCAGAGAGGATTCGGCTTGAGAAATGTTGGTGTGCAAATAGGGTTGCAAGCAAGACGAATCCTCATAGATAACGTTCTGAACAGAGTCACCAATAGCCTTGCATCGGATTTGAGGAAACGAGCGGCTAGAAGGTGATTGACACAGCCAGTATTTGGTATATGTTGCTTATTTAATCAATCATTTTGATATTGTTTACTTGGTTACTTTTACTATAATCAGCACAACGTAGAAGTCGAAGAACCTGGAGATCCCGAAATAGGTGATTTTTGACCTGTAAATTCTTCGACCAACCATAGACCAATTGAGATGATAGTTTTAATAAACTTAACTTAATATTTTTTAAGAAACTGATTGCCCATAAAAAATGAACAGTTTGACCAAGCTCTCAAATTAAGGAAACCTTTTTTTAATCAAACTTTTTATATGAGTTTATTCACTCGGACAGATTATACTTTTCATATTTTCAGTTTTGTTTTTATGCACATAACTTTGATTCAGATGTATTCAAATTGTGTGTATTACAAAAAACTAATAAATAAAGTTCATTCTATGATTTTCACTATAAGTGTGAAAATCATAGAATAAACTCTATTTATTAGTTTTTTGAAATATGGATTTTCATCAAGTATCGGCCAGTTCTATTCAATTGTGTGTATTATTAATGATGATAAATGTTGAATTTTTCACATTTTATCATTTTGTCCAAAATTGGGTCATTTTCGTGGGATCTGTATGTTCGGTTGGAGTTAATTTAGCCTCTGGTATATATTTTTTATTTTTTGTTTACACTGGTGCAAGAATTCATTTCCTTGTTCAGTACTCTTCTATCAATTTTTGAAAATCTTTTTTGAATTCGTTACTTCAGATTGAAAAAAATAGTTGTGTAATGGTGCATTTTTTAGGATTTTTTATGGAGATTCTCGACCGTTTTTTGCATTAGTTGGAGTTAGTTTGGCCTCCGGTACTGGAATACTAACTAGAGAAGAAGAACTTGAAGGTGTTTGTTGGGAAATAAGGGTGAATTTTATTAAATGTACTTAATATTGAGTTTAATATAAAATACTTTTAGGAAGCAGTGTCTAAAATTAAATGGCATTACCATGACGTCAATTTGGATGAATCAAAATTTGGAAGTACTCCTATCACTCTCAACGACTTTTGCTTCGGTAAACCAATAGCAAAAGGCTCAAATGCAGTTGTTTATGCTGCTAAAATATCTAGCGAACAAAGCAGTACATCATCTGAACCTGTAACAGGACCTGTCAAGGTTAAAACTGAGGATAGCAGTGATATAACAAAATTTCCTTTGGCCTTGAAGATGATGTTCAACTATGATATTCAGTCCAACTCTATGGCTATTCTGAAGGCTATGCATAGAGAGACTGTGCCTGCTAGGTTCTATTACAGCAATGTTGAAATTTCTGATTGGGAAAATGAGTAAGTTCCACACTGAACTATTGAAAAATATCTCACAAAAATGTTTACAGACAAGACTAGTATGACATAGAAAATGTAAACATAAATATTGTTATTAATTTGTTGTAATAATTTCAGAATGTCCATGAGAAATAGACAATTGCCACCTCATCCAAATGTTGTAGCAATCTTTTCAGTCTTTACCGATTATGTTCCTGAGCTGGAAGACTGCAAGGGCTTGTATCCAGCTGCTCTTCCCAAAAGAATCCATCCAGAAGGAGAGGGAAGGAACATGTCTTTATTTTTACTCATGAAAAGGTAAACCATATATTTGAATGACCCATTTTATTTTAGTGGTTTTTGAGGGTATTATGAAATGATCCATGATGACTTGATGAGATTAGTTTCAACTTTTGGAGGTTGTTCATATGGACAAAAAGGGTGGTCAGCGGAACATCCAAACAAGAGCTCTCTCTGAAGAAATGCAAACATTTTTTTGTTTCCGTTTTTCACTAGCGGGAGAAAAGGATGTTGTATAGAAATATGTGTTCTATTGTGTCAGGTTTTGACGATGCATGTTTTAGTTGCTCCGAGTATATCTCACTTGCATTTCTCAATTACAGGTATAATACCAATCTGCAAGATTTCATAACCTCTTCCTCACCGTCCAATAGAACTTCTATTTTACTCTTTACTCAGCTGTTGGAGGGCATCACACACTTATCTAGACATAGCATTGCCCACCGTGACCTCAAATCAGACAACATTTTGTTGGACACCTCAGAACCGGAAACCCCAATCCTGGTTATCAGCGACTTTGGCTGCTGCCTCGCGGATAAATCTCATGGGTTGACTTTGCCTTATACTAGTTATGATGTTGATAAAGGTAAGTGATTTCTGGGACAAAAATAACTTTTGTAATGTTGACTGTTTATTATTTTTAGGTGGAAATACAGCTCTTATGGCTCCAGAAATCATTGGTCAACAGCCAGGCACTTTCAGTGTCCTGGACTATAGGAAATCAGACTTGTGGGCTGCAGGTGCCTTAGGATACGAGATATTTGGCCACATCAATCCCTTTTATGAGAATCAGGATCAACAAAAGTTGAGAAGCATTGATTATGAGGAGAAAAAATTGCCCCCTTTGTCGAAAGGAGTGCCTTTTATTATTAAGGCATTGATCAGGAATATTTTGCAGCGCAAACCTAATAAGGTAAGAAGTACAAGAAGGGTTCAATTGATCTGGTACTTCAGATGGTAATGATAATCTTTATTTACCTATAATATAAAATTGTGTACTAATAATATTCATAGTCTATATTGTTTCGATATTTCAATTTGAAATATGAAAACATCCATCTCTCCCCATGTACCTCCACAGTAGGTTCTTATAAGTGACTGCTAATACCAAAATGGCATTTGAATTATATCCCAAAGACATTGATGCAGGATACCTCAAAACGGATAGTCTTTAATAAATAAATAAATGAATGAGTGAATTAGATGCTTCTCATTCATCCGACAGCAGGACCACGCTGAAATCAATGGACTGGTTTCGAAGTATTACCTCTTATCAGTGCAGGGACGATCCTACCCAAACAGCAGTGATGCCTGAGACTTGGCTGTATATATGAAAATTTGTCTAAGAGAAAGATTTGTTAATTAGTAACACCTTCATATCGTAAATAAAGCACCAACAGAACTTATTATAAGATTGTATCAAGGGGAGATACATACGTATAAGAAAATAAATATTTCTTAATGAAATCTCAAAACATTAATTTTCCCCAGCTTACTCACACAGTAGGTTCCATTCCCCTTATTTACATTTCTGTTATAGTAGGGGATTCGTTCACGAGATGTAGCTGTTACTAGTTAACAAATCTTTCTCTTAGACATATAGTCAAGCCATGTTTAAGGTAGTCAAGTCCCATGCACACAGTTTGGGTCGGATCTTTCCTGCACTCATGAAAGGTAATACTTCGAACCCAGTCTGTTGGATATAATCCAATGTCTGGCGTGG
>WOGO01002403.1:0-15887 GCA_015342085.1 Leptinotarsa defecta | reverse complement strand
CTATCTATCTATCTATCTATCTATCTATCTATTTATCTATCTATATTTTTTAAACTAGGAATTTCCATCCAAAACAAGCCAGAAATGCATGCATTGCGCGTTTTCCCAAGCTATTCGACATCACCTCCCATGAAAGGCTATCGTTCTGATCCTCGTTTATTTTTCAAAGTGAAGTTTGAATTTTCTGTCGTTCCCCTAGATAGAATTGTCATAAAGTGTCGTCATGCTCATGTATTTTCAAAATATCTCGAAATTTAGGTATTGTATGAAATTTTTTCTCAATATTACAGCCAAATGTTTGAAATTTTTCGAAAAATATTAGGCCACGAATTGAATTTTCAAATGGAAATGGAAAGATTTATCCCCATCGCCACAGAACCATTTTGAATTTCCCCCACTGATTCCTTCAGACACGTATCTTATCTGGATGACATAATTCGATTTATCTCACATTATTACACAGGTGTTCTGGCTGAATAGAGCACAGCAATATTCGAATAGTGTGGTGACGATTTCACAAGGTGATACATCAATCGAATATGCTTAATATAGATTCTAACGCAGCCCCTACGGCTAACTATTTAAACGAAATGGATTATAGGGTGGCTGAATTCCCTTGTTTTGCGAAACGTCTAAATCTGGAAAGATTCGCGAAATTTGGGATTTTTGTAGGAGTTCTTTCTTTCATTTCTTTCCTCCATGGGGTTATCAACAATTACTTACGAGGAACTTCTCACATTTGGAGTCTGCATTATGGTTACTCGAAACAAACTGTAGGTGAGTGATGTGAATATTTCAAGAATTATGGTCAAATTTCATTACATAGTTTATGTCTGATATCTTCCACAACTAATTTAACTCCTATTGAATATTTTTGTTAATTCTCTTCCAGAAAAACTTCATTGTTTGTTTATCAATGAAAAATGTGATTTCCATAACCAAATTATATTCATGAATAATTATTTTTTCGCTTTTCAAAATACAAAGTTTTGCAGTCATTTCCACTGAAATTCTTAAGATGTGTTACTTTTTGTATCTCATCCAACTACAAGCTGAAGAAGTCTCTATAAAAAAATAATTTGCTTATATAAATATTCAAAGATTAATCAGCAATATGCAATTTATTTCTCTTATACAGAGTGGTCCAAATTGGACATTTTCAAAAGGAAACTTCTGTTTTCAAACTAGATAGATGAAAACCTATGGCTGTCAGATTTTATCAGAAACTTTATGAGTGGTCCAAATTGGACATTTTTAAAAGGAAACTTCTGTTTTCAAACTAGATAGATGAAAACCGATGGCTGTCAGATTTTATCAGAAACTTTATGGTAAAAACCGCATATCGATATCTATTATATCTAGACTTGGTCGGCAATTTGAAAATGAGATCTTGCAACATTCCCCAGAGGTGAACGCCCATAGGCGTTGGGTCTGGTGACCTGGCCAGTCAACGGTTGGGTCTCTGGTTGGCTATCCAATTGTTATCAAAACTGCAGCCAAAAAATTGGTGTCAATTGCAGTGTTGTGAGGCGAAACCCCGTCTTGTCAAAAATATATTTTTCTGAGCTCCATTAGTGGCAATTCATCAATAAGGGGTTCAATATTTTGCCTTAAAATTATAAATGGACGGACCGATAATTCTACCCCTGAAAAAATATGTCCACACACTGAATCAGAATCTTCTTTGACTTCTCTGTTTCACAATATAATAAGGATTGTTGTCCCCAAGTATAAGAATTGTAGCGGTTGAAAATGCACTCACTGCCCACATAAGCTTCGTTGGTACAAATACAATTCAACGAAAAATTACCCACTTGGTTACATCTTTTCAGGACCCATTGGCAAAAAGCCTTGCGACGTTCAAAAACCACTGACATAAGGCCATGTGGTGTTCAAAATCTCCTGGTCTGAGTTGATGAGATTTTCTAGTCCTGTATGGTTTGAATTTGGGTTTTTTCCAAAATCCTCGTGATATTAGTTCTAGGTAGGCTTGTTTATATTTTAAAATTTCCGTTGGCGTTTTGGGACTAATGCAACAGCTCCTAAAACGACTATTTCTTCCAATTTCTTAACCCTATTCGATTCATATAATTTTGGCCTTTTTCAAATTGACCTCCATCAATTAGGATCTGTCGCAATGTTACAAAAATGTTGATGAACGGTTGTCTTTTTTCTGGATACCTCTCCGGATACAATCTGTTTGCTGCTTCTGCATTTTCCCCGGTTTGTATAAAACAGACTATCATATCCCATTTTTCATAATTCTCATACTTCATTGCAAATATGTTTGAAAATTGAACAAATATCACTAATTGAAGTGTGTCTTTATGCTCAAATCAAAATTTGACAGCTACCTGTAAAGATTTGCATTCTGTTTTATTGCCACATCATTCAAAGTTTACTTGATCAAAGTGTGTGTTGCAAAGTCTACATGAAAAAAAACCTTAAAACTCTCTATTTCAAAGATGACTCTAGAAGAACATCAAGTGTACTACATTTTTGGAAAAGTAAATTTAAGCTCCATTATATGCCGGAATATACAGGGTGTCTCATTGAAAAAATAAATTTTTTACACCATTGAATTCTACATAAAAAAAGTGCTTAGGAAATTTTTGACAGGGAGAAACTTACAGCAACTTTTGGAAATTGCACATTTTGAAAAAGCATGCTGTAACTCATAATTGATGATAGATATCGATATGCGGTTTTCACCATTAAGATTGTCGTACAATTTTACACTCAGACACAGCCATCGGTTTCCATCCATCTAGTTTGAAAACAGGGGTTTCCTTTCAAAAATGTCCAATTTGGACCACTCTGTATAATGAGATTACTCAAATTTTTAATAGTGCTCCTTGAAACACCATAAAAAACTCGAAGGAAATAGTAAACCATGGTTTAAAGAAGACAATACCCAACCCGTGAAATTAAAAGATAAATTATGTGTGATTGATGATTTGTTTACTTTATGGTAATTAATGATCACTTAAATGAAATGAATAAAAAACATTTTTGTCTAAATACCACTGCTAGATTTTATTTATATGACCGGTTTCTGGTTTGACCCCATTATCAAGTATAAAACTGAAATCTGAAGTTTTAAATATCATTTATATTAGACTTTCCAGGTATGCTGCAAGGACAGGTATTTGAGAGACAGGTAGTTGGGCAAACCAAGATGCCAACTTTTAAAATTCCACGCTGAAAATTCTAGGGGATGTTAAACTCATAAATTCAAGCGAGGAGACCTACATAAATCGAGTTGCTCGTTTAGGGGTATATGTTTCTGGTTTTTAATTGATTTGTCAATTTTCATGGCCTCCAACAAATTCATTTTTCTCCATTTTTTGCATATGTGTAGAATTTTGAGGTTATCTTGTGGTTTGATTCTTGAAGATGTTCGTACATTGCAGATTTTTTGTCCAAACAGACGTGTTTATGCAGTCTTATTTCAAAATTTCTACCGGTTAGGCCTGTATATACTGCAGAGCATTCGCCACACTCTATTCTATATATAGTATTCTATATAATCCTAATTACATATTATTTGTTGAAGGATAATAATCAATAATCAATCAGAAAGGCCAAAGAGGAATATTACGAAGTTCTTGGATGCAAATCCAAAATCTATATGAAAAATATCAAATAACCTCTTGTATAATAACTCAGATATAAAAGAAATTTTGATGAATTATTTGAGCGCAGACAACGAAAAGTTATAAGATGCTACTTGTATTTGTGAAAAATTGAGAAAATATTTTGTGATTGTATGACCTTGTTTAGCAGCAAATATTTCAGATACTAGTTCAAGAAGGAGATATAAATTAGAAAATTCATGCCTCGGGTCGAAGTTGAATCAGATATAGCTCCCTTACTCTGTACTTTAATGAATTTATTTTTTGAATCTGGAAAATTGCAAAGGTATTGCCAATTTCTAAAAAGGGCAACAAACTTTAGAGCGATTTCGTTACTTCTGGTTTTATTGAAAATTTTTGAGATAATTGTGCACAACAGGTTATTAGAATTTTCAGAAAAACTATTTTTTTTCATAATGATCAATGCAGCTTTTGCAGGTCAATTGATACTGGGTCTGCAGTTGTAGGTCTTATTACTAGTATTTAATTGAAAATAGATTCAGAATCCGAAAAACAAAAATTTGAAATTCCTTTGATTCAAACCTCCACATGGACAAAATCTTAGAAAAATGATGTCTCCAATCATTGGCATTTTATATAGAATGAGGTCTTTCTGCCCCTGAGATATCTAAATTTCAATTATTTTAGTATGATTCATTCATAGTTAACATAGTTAACAGGTAATTACAAAATAAAATCATAAAATGTATTTATAAAGTGCCTTTTTTAGAGCCAACAAATAAGCTACATAAATCTAGAATCCCGTTAAACATATATTCTCTCTTCAAATTAATGATTAGTATTTTTATCCATTTAATATAAAATAATAATAAATATTCAAATATTTCCTATCTTTTGAAAACTCTACGAATGAAATGCAATAATAAAACAACATTTCTCTTTTCAAAGAAAATTATTGTATATCACTGTATTTGGCATTTATAGCAGTATGCCCAATTACATAAAATATATCAATGTAATCACTAAATTCAAAAATAGAAAAGAAAAAATATTACACTTCTATTAATGTTGAATCATAACTAATCAAATGATTTTGCAATAGCATTAAAAATACCAGATTCAACTAATTCATTCCTTTCAATTTCCATTGAAATTTCCTCCTGATTTGACATATTTATTTGTTATTTCATTTCATGCTATGTATTTTTTTATTACTTGATACGGGTTTATTTGTTATGTTTTTTCAATTCCCTTTATAAAAATGTATGTTACTTGGGATTAATAAAATTATCATTAATTTTATTCTGTTTCTGTAGATCTAGGCAAAGGTCTCCGGATAGAGGAAGAGACCAAAGAAACAGAGACGTTAGAAGAGGCTACAGCGATAGAGACAGGCACAGGTCGACAAGGCACAGGTCTAGGGATAGGGATCACAGAGAGCGATTGAAATCAAAATCAGAAAAAGCTGACAAGTTCAAAGATTCTCTGAGTGAAGGACAGAATGCCAAAGTTAGTAGTAGTGATAGCAGTGATGTAGAGATTCAGCTCGACTTGAGTGAGGAGGAAGAAGATGAAGAAGCAATTATAGAAAGAAGAAGAAAGCAGAGGGAAGAATTACTCAAGGTGGGTTTTTTAGTTTAAGTGAACTTTTCTGTCTGTTACCCCAAAAAATTCATTGGAACCAAGTGAATATGTGAAATATATTTCAGAGATTGGGTGCAAACAATCCTACAGTACCCCAAAATCTACCCCAGCCCGAACCAATCTCTCCAACCAAAGTTGTTATAGAAGAAAAGCAAGATGTTATCATTGTTGAAGAGACCAAATCGATTCTAGAACCGCCCAAAGTTGATGAAACTAAGAAGTCGCACCAAGAAGATCAGAAAAAGGAGAATAAAGAAATAATCACAGAAAACGAAGAGTCTCTTACCCCCCCACTATTACCTAATATGAAGACGATGAATATTTCAAGTGATAAGAGAAATGACAAAGACAAGAGCAAAAAATCTGAGTGGGATATGTTTGCTGAACAGGATATATTCAAAGTCAATACCAAAGTAAGTGTTTTTCACATAATCATCTTCTGGAATGTAATAAAACTAAACTTTGATCTGCAAATTACAATTTGTTTGTAAACCAAAATACTACCAAACGTCGCATAACTAATAATATTTTCTTCAAAAAGTTTGACTGTTACATTAGTTCAGATTCATTTTAGCATATCAGCACAGATGGCATTTTTTCTGTAATGCTGAACTTCTATTTCAAAAATTGGAAAGTTTGGCTCTAGGATCGTTCCCAAAATATGGATTAGACAGAGACTCAGTACATCACACATTTACAAAACGTCTAAGAGAGGAGATCGACAAAAAATAATCTTTCGAGAGGCACTTTTCAAATACTGTTGGAAAACTGAATAAAATATGGTATGCAATTGTACCACATTTACAAAATGTCTAAGAGAGGAGATCGACAAAAAATAATCTTTCGAGAGGCACTTTTCAAATTCTGTTGGAAAGCTGAACAAAATATGGTATGCAATTTGGCAATCAAGCAGTTCATATGACATAAATGTTTTGCGCATTTTTATTTTATGCGTGAACAGTCAATTCTGAGCTATGGATTGATGATGCCAGGTTGGAAAACATCTCATGAGATGGAGGAGCTTTGGAATAGTCAAACAGTTTCTGAGAAGATGGAAAGCTACATGTCTTGGAAGAGCATGAACACGAGAAGACATAATTCTCAAATTATGTAATTTTTCCTCAAAAAAGTAATGAATGATTCTTCTGTGGGAGTGGAACCAAGAAGAATTAAACTATTCCTGTCAATTATTTTGATTCCAGGAGCAACGTCATTGAATTTTCTCGAAATATTCAAACCAGGTTCACTTAGAAAATGAAATTCACATTTATGGAAGTTTAGTTCAAGCCCAATTTCCTTTGACTTTTTAATAACAATTGAAAGGGCATTGGGAACTTCCTTATAATCTCCTCCCAGAGAACCGTCATCTAAGTACCAAGCATTGAACTCTGTTTTTAAATTTTTGATGATATTGTCTATAGACAGGCAAAAGAGAGCAGGTGCTAATGGATCCCCTTGCTGTACTCCACGCTCTGATGATATTGTGTTTTGATCAAATGTCAGTATTGAAGGCTGGTAGTAGCATTGAAATACAAAAGGATATAACTCTGGAACACTATTTTGAACCGATTTCAAGATAAAGTCCCGATTCAGCATATTGAAAGCATTCTTATAATCCAATTTAAGAAAAACTTTTCCTTCCTTGGACTCGTGTTCATTAATATATCTTCGGGCAGCATGGGATACGGCTTCACAACCACTTGGAGATCCAAAACCATATTGAAATGGACGAAAAATATTTCCTAATTTTTCCTTCAGCTTGAATGAAGCCAGTTTTGCAGCTAAACGGCGAAACACATTGCCGACGGCAATCGGTCTAATTCCACCATCTTTCTTTTTCAAAGCACATAATGAAGCACCAAATAAAATGGGACAAATTTCTTCGTTCACAGTACCTGATAGCAAAACATTACAAAGGGCTGTTAGCGATGATAAAATTTTCGATGCAGCAGAACCAGCACTATAACTTATCAAGTCCTGCAGATGAGATGGCCTCAAAGAATCCAAACCTCCAGAGGAACTAGTACGAAAAGACATAATTGCTTGACGAACTTCATTCTCATTTACTACTAAAGGACTAGTTGAAAAAGAGTTAGTTTGGTAACAAATTCCAGTTTTTGACTGAGGATGCTTGGACTGGAGTTCACGAAAGGTTTCCGTGCTAAAATTTGCCAGTTTGTCATCAGAACATAAAATTTTCACAGCTCCTGAAAGATCTCCATCTGATACTTTATTGATCACCATCTTGATTAGTATAGACTCCGGATTTTTAGATTTCTTGATAAATTTTATTTCAGCATGTTCCAATGTTGTTTGATTCAAGTTTTTTTTTATAATACTTGCTAGAGATATTTTGCGTTTGCCATTATCATATGGAATTTTGAAGTTTTTGTAACCAAATGAAAGAAGTTTCTCCCAGGATTCGATGGAATTGTATTTGACACATTCATCGATGGTATTCGAGAGGACAGAAGCAGAAAGAAATCTAACAGCTTTCGGTATCCTCTTAGAAATGATAGAATTACGTTTCAAAGCAGCCATACTCTTGTGGAAAGGTATGCGAGCATTTTCGTTATTTGAGACATCGATGGTTTTGGTAACAGGAATATTGGTATTATTTCTTGAATTTTGATGAATTTTTCCATTATGTATCTTCAAACCAAAAGAATTCTTAAAAGATTTACAACAGGAATCACAAAAAGATGTTGACAGTGACATTGACGTTCACAAATCTATAGAATTATAGGAAAATCTGAGACGTGATATGAAAAAAAGTAGAATTGAAACCTGTGAAAATTTAAAACTTCAAATTTGTAGAGAAGAAACATGAAAGTAAGAATGCAAGTATTTTGAATTTTTGACCTTCGATCTGATCCCTCTTTCTTCAAATATATTTTATGAAATAATTTTTCTATACCTAATCCTTCCGTATCTTCCTTAAGCTTTGTATTCGATTTTAACTCATACCCATTTTTTTCAGATCTCCTGAATAAATTATACAAATATTTGATTGCGATCAACAAGACACTCGAGAAGTATGTGCAATTCGGTGCATTTTATAAAAACTGTAACGAAGATTCCATGGGACTTTTGCTGCCTAATGTTTATTGATAATGTTGGATACACTTGTAAAGTATAACATTTTTGTACAGTTTTAAATTTAATAGAGAGCCTAGAGTAGTAACTAAAAGTAAATGTAGAGATAGGACGGTACCTGTAAATATTTTATAGAATTATATTTTGTGGAGTTATTGATTGTATCAGTTACATATATTTATCTTTGAAAGACAATTCGATATGTTTCATTTTTATTTTCTTGTTGTATATCTTTTTATCGATTGAATTAAAAACTATTTACATCATGTGCTACTTTAGTTTTATTTCAAGTGACTGAAGATGGGTTTCTTATGGAATCATTTCTGCAGAAGTGTTTTTACTATTTTTGAGATTTTTGAAGAGTTCAAAAAGCCAAAAATGAACTTGAACTGGCGTTTAAAAATACTTTTTTGTGGACAAAACCAAAGTTTTTCTATGGGGCTTTCTGGGCATTCTCACCTATAACCTGAAATAAATGAAAAATTGTAATGAAGAACGTTATACAAACGTAAAAAGGGCAAACTTCTAGTTGACCTCGATAAGTTACTCCGCAAATTCAATTTATCTTTGCACGAGCTAGACAAAATAGAAATATTGGCGGTCACACAGGGTGTTCAATTTTTTCTAGGCGGATCCCAACTGTGTTTTTTTAAATAGCAACCTATATTTTTTATTGCTCTTTCGGTTTCTACATAGAAAATAAAAGGCACTTTATGTATATCTTCACTTCGAAAATATTGACGGTTTTCGAGATATCTAGTATGACAGGTTTTTTTTCCAATATTTGTCACTCAGAATATTTGAAATTATAAAGTTGTGCCAAGTCCAATTGTATTTTTTTTATCAAATATTCTACAGTGGTAACTCTTCTCTCAAACGATATATCTGAAGTCGATCTGTGATATACAGGGTATGAAAAACCGCTTGCCACATATTGTAAATAAAAATTTGCAGAATCTTCCTTATTTTGAATGGAACACCCTGTATATTATTGATTCATAAGGAGCGTCAACGAAACCTCTACAAATTTCATCGAGTATTCCCTATGGCTAGGTTGAATAGTTTTTCTTAAAAAAGCTTGCCACAATATGTGGCAAGCGATTTTTCATACCCTGTATATCAAAGATAGATTTCAGATATATCGTTTGAGAGTGTTACCACTGTAGAATATTTGACCAAAAAATAAATACAATTGGACTTGGCACAACTATATAATTTCAAATATTCTGATAAACGAATATTGGAAAAAAACCTGTTATGCTAGATATCTCGAAAACCGTCAAAATTTTCGAAGTGAAGATATTCATAAAGTGTCTTTTATTTTCTATGTAGAAACCGAAAAAGCGATAAAAAATATAGGTTGCCATGTAAAAAAACACAGTTGGGATCCGCCCAGAAAAAATTTAACACTCTGTGTGACCGCCAATATTTTTATTTTGTCAGGCTCGTGCAATAAGATAATATTATAGAAATTTAGATTCCTATCTGTTTCCTAAATTGAGATATCAAACACCGCGCCACTGTTGCAGGACCCTGTATATAGTGTTTCACGAATACAAAAAATAGTAATGAATGGAAAATATTTTGTATCGGTTCAGACCTCTGGGAGGATAAGGATTTCAGTTGAATTGAAAAATCTCAGAAGAGTAACTGAAAAGGCTCTCAGAAACCTTAATCAGGAAGGCACCGGGGATATATAATGGAGTATTAACAATCTTCCAGAGAAATCAACAAATGCCCTGAAATTTTTATCAAGCATAAATCTAACTCTCTCTATTAATGAAAATGTAGATTCGAAGTTTACATAACGCCGAAAACTTATTTGAATTCTCAATGAATTCATAAACATATTTTTTGAAACGTAAATATAATGAACTATTACGAAAGGTCATTGACTCTTCTAAAAAAGGTATTGTTTCCTGGAAACTGGTGAAAAAATGGATGTTACTGTACTGAATGCATGTATTGAATAGAACATTATTACTCATGAAAATCCACCTATTTATTGTCTTTCGTGAAATATTTATAATCGTCTCTAGAATCAGAATAACTTTATGCCTTTTTGACAATAGGAAGAACATTGATGAAGAAATCTAATTCTTTGTTAGCTTAGTGGAAAATTGTACGTGCCTATGAAAACCATAATATAATACATTCAAGTCGTTTGTTCATCAAGACCTAGCTAGCACCCATAAAAAAACAAAATTTCAGAACCTACTTTATAGGATTCACTAAATATATGGCTGTTTCAAACTGAGTATTTAGATACTTATTTTGTATATAACCCACTATCCTTATCTTGATTTTCAGTAATACCATATATAGTCAATAACAAAAATTAACGAATGAACTCGGGTTACCTGTCTCGGTACCTAATAATATGCAACAACACAGTCCTAACAGAAGCAGATTTAACCTTTTTTGCCATTAATAATCAGATTTTCAATAACATTACAATGTTTATTCACATCGACCTCAGATGCTCGAGAGAGCGGATATTTATCACGCATCAAGAAAATATTTACATACTCTCAGTTCCTTGTTCTGGGATAGATGCGTCAACTCATCTCATTGAAGTAATTCACGATTTAGAGCTTCTGGAAGTACTTAAATTTATACCGGAAATTCTATATAGCACTAGGCCCAGCAGTATTCATCAAGTAATTCTTTGATATCATTCATTTAGGTAAAAATGTGAGCATAATGACGAAAGTTTACAGCTCAAAATTGACTGTTGAATTAATAGTTATCAGATTTGTCAACTAACAGTTCTAAAAAATTATGCACACAATACACAATTGAAATATATCAATTTTTCACTCTTGTTTAAAAAAAGTTCCCTTGAATAGTTATATTTTTATTGTAAACTATCTCCAGAAAAATAACATCAAATGTATTCAAAAGGGTTCTATTTACTCTTTCCCCAATATTCTATATCCTTGTGAACAAAATGTTCCTACATTGAAATGGTGGATACTCAATAATTTTTTTTATTTCGACAGAAGGATCCTCAATTTTTTTTCAGTAAAGCATTAATTTGCTTGTCAACCATTATGCACAAGTAATTGTTACGATTAGTTTCTGAATTTTGATGACTTTTCTAATATCGAGTGGGTCTGATATTGGTAAAGTTTTTTTTTTCAAAATTCATCAGTAATGAAGCACTATCAAATTATTTCTTGATAATTCTAAAATAACCGTATTATTAACCAATATTAAACCAATATTAAAAAATATTGATTTTTACCTTTCGTCTACAAATGAAGCAAATCACCAAGATAAAAATTAACTGGTATCGGACCCAAAAATAGAACCTTGAGGAACTTTATGAAGAAGTAATTTTTTGTTACTGTAAAGAGTATTGATTTCGAATTGTTGGTTTTTATTTTGATGATTTTTGATAGAGCGCTTTGTTTCGAAGATACAGAGCAAAAAAGAATTTCGGCAATAACAATTTATTTATCATTATGCAAGAATCTAATCTTCTCCTCATTGACTTCTGAACTCTTTCAAAAACACCAGGATCACTTACGAGACATACTATTCAAATTGAATGTCTGCAGCCATTTGTAGTAATCGGAATGTTGTTGAAAGGTACCAATGGATTTTTTATTACCTGGTAGGTCCACTGTAGTATGCTATACTTTTATTTCGGCTACTTTAATAATTTTCAAATTACCAAAGTTGTTATTGTCGAAATTCTTTTTCGTCCCGTATCTTCCAAACAAAGCGCTCTATCAAAACTCATCAAATGACAACATATCCTATCCAAGGAATAGTCACTTAATTTTTGCCGCATGTTTAATAAACATCCTGTAGATTTTTCACTATATTTATGGTATATGATTTTGAGTTGTATTTTATTCCGTCCATACTTTCGCAAATCACATCAAACTGACCCCATTTGGGTAAGAAAAGAACAATCACTAACCCGACATAATAATATCTCATAAAGTTTATGTCTTACCTGATGGGGTCATCGGAAAACCATTCTCCTCTTTGTTGTTATTGGTGAGCTCGTGAGCATTCCGGCTGTTATTGTTGATTGCGGGAAATGTATCCACCGTTGGCGACATTGGGGTGGTGACCTGTTTTCCTTGGTTGAGATTGAGCCTGGAAGACGATTTGCTTGTCTCTAGTAATGGCAGCTGTAAAAAGGAGAGACGGTACATTGGAGATTCCGAACTTTCATATGACGGAACGGACGTATGTGATATCTCGTGATAATGGTGGTTTCAGTTTTATTAGTTTGAACAACCGATTGTCAAATATTAAATAACGCAACTTAAATTGAGTACAGGGGACTATAAGAAAGACAAAAGTATTTTTCCTTTTCTATCATTTCCATCAAATATATTATTAGGAAAGTAGAAAAGAAACATTTTTACAAAACTTCATCTTAGTCTATCATGAGTCAGAACCTGCTTCAGGCCAGTTTTCCACACGCTCGAGCTCAGTAGTTAATCGCCAATTAGCCATATTGTGTTCGAATTTTTTCACGAGATCTATGGCAAATTAATTAGAAAGCAGAGGGGCAGTTACAAGTCCTTGAGGTTAAGGTGGTGCAAAATGGTAAATCAATTCGAACTCAGTAAGTTCTATTATTTTATGGAAAATTTGGAATATAATGCAAAAATGGGCCAAAGATACCAGAATATCGTAATTTGTGCAAGAATCTTTTATATGGTGTTCTGTTGAGTGTTATTTTTGAGGTCAAGATGAATAACATTGAAAGGGCAATTTATATAGTACTTTAGGCCAATGATGACGTTTTTTTTGATGAACTGTTTCAAGGACTCACACTGTTGAATCGAATTTCACCGACTGTAGAAATGAAAGGCTACACATTTTCATTGAAGTTGATGCTGAAAACCTACCACGAGACCTACAAAAAGTGAGGGGAAGATGGAAAAGATATCTTCCGAAGGTTTTCAAAGAAGAGGATGGGGAAGTAATAAATGGAATATGGAACATAACTGGCTGGAGCTGAAGCCAACATTTGAAGTGTGATACACTGCTTACTAATACAGGAAGATAATAAAATAATAAAAAAAACGATATTATCTGATATATAATACTGCTGGATGTAGCTTATAAAATCGATCAAGCAGAGATTGCAGTTAGAAATTAATGATTGAGAGAATTGGAGACTAGGAGAGCTCCGTCAGGAAATGGAAATCCAAAGTATGACAATATCCACCACCTTAAGCAGATACAAAAAGTTAGCAAAGAATAGTTATTGATTATACATGTAGTTTGTACAATGTGAGGTAGAATTTCTGGTATAAAATTAACCTATTGAAATTGGTTAATTCGGTACTTTTCGAATATCTTCGGAACTGATGAGAATTTCCTAAATTTCAGAAGAGCATTTAAATGAGCTCTAAAACAATCAAAATTTTCCTAATTCAACCAACTTTGTATCTTTCATGGTTTCCGATTTTCTTATGCTAGCCCTCCTTATCTGGGACACAAAATATATACTTCTGTACTCAAGAAGTATACACTTCCAAAGGAATTGATTAGGTCAGTAAAGGTGGCCAAATATAAAATAAAAGCTTTGAAGTTTGAATAAATAGAGCAGATACAGGGGGATCCTCCACAGTTCCATTCAATTTAATTTTGAACCATGTAATGAAGAAAAGTCGGATATTATCAAAGTAACAAGGCTCAACGATACGATGTAAGTATAATGAATATGAAAGATATAAGTATAACTAGAAAAGTTATAAACAAGTACTTGACTGCATGGAGTACTCTACAGTTCAACCTGACTAAGAAAATTGATATTCGTATTTTCGTACAAAACTTCAGTTATTTTTGTTATTGTCATTACATAATTTTTGTCTTTTATTCTATTTTTCGAGTATGTCATTTGCATGTCGTTATATGTTTAGTTTATGACTTTTGCCAAAAATAGGTTGTTATACGTTGGTCTATATATAATAATACTATTTGATTTTGTTAGCAAAAATGTACTATTACTGAGTTTAGAAAATAAAGCTTCTATTTATCTATCTATGAATGTCTGTCAGATATTTTTCATCTTCGAAAAATGTCTGATAACATTTTATCGAGAAGGAAAATATTTCACAAGCCGTTGGCAAACTGACACTATGGTTATTTCGAGATAATTGCTAATTCGGAGTCAAAAATGACTTACCCATATTTTTTTTACAATTAACGCGTCAAAATTTCGGAATATCGGCAAAAACGGTCCCAAAATACAAGCAACACTTCCGTCACAAATGTTAAAATCCATTGTTCATAGTGAGTCGTAGTTATTCATACTGGCTGTTCTGATTTTGTATACCCGACTGGTTATCAGACTAATCATGAATATAGCCATGTTTATTAAAATTCCGTACGTGGTGGCAGTCTACCGGCAACTATTATAAACAAATATTTCGTTGAGCGACTGCTTGGATAGTCAAAAATCAATCTATGGCACGTTTCATCAGCAAAGTCAGCAGCATCAGGATGAGATAAATAAATGTTCAACATTATCTCCATAGGATCATATTCGAGAACGTCGGCGACGAATATATATAAACATAGTAGTTACTTGGATCTAAACATACAGTATGATGAAAATCAACATGAAAATCTGACAGACGAAAAGGCGGACTAAGTTATTTTAACGAGTTAGGATTGTCTTTTGTAAGGGTCATAGGTGTTTAAATGAAACGCAGAATTAAAAAAAAGTGTAGCAGTTCGCTATGGCCCCATATTACGGTTTTTACAAAAAACTTTCGCTCTTTGGAAAATCACCGCTGTGCATCCTCTAATCAACGAATACAGTCCATTTGTCAGGAGATTTGAAGACCGACACCTAAGAGACCCAGGTAGGTAATGTTGATTCTATGTTTGATTTCAATACTTCTATTAGTTCCGCAAGAATGGTAATTTGCAGGGAATAATGAATCGAATCCAAATTGTGGATTCTTCATTTCTGTTTCCCGTTTCATAAAGATGTATTTCATCAAGTAGGTATATATGTGTGGAGACTGAAGAAGTTGGTTCAGGCTGAAATATATAAGAAAACGTGTGCGTCTCGGGACGCCCTACAGAAGTGATTACCTAAACTAATCTGAGTTTAACTATTTAATATTGGAATTGTTCAACTTGAGAAAAGCTTAGGTTGATATTTAAATTTTTGTATATTAATATGATAATGTGAGAAAAGGTTATTTATTATTGAAATCTTTTATCGAATATTTTCTGTATGTACATATATTATAGCTACCATAAACCAATTTTTACTTTTGTAGGATTGAATAATGATACTGATAATGCTCATACACAAAATTAGTATCATCATTTTCAGGCTATGTTACACATAATAAAATAATATTACGTGTTTGCTGGTCAGATTTTTAAAATACTATTAACAGTATATGTCTGTCGCACACTAAACACTGATTGTCTGTCCGACGAGAGAGGAGGAGCCTGCCTTCTGCTGACGTATGCGTGAGAGAAGGGGAAGCCAGATAAACTGGAGCCGTTACGCGTTAGGTAACGAAGCGGTTTTCCCTCCCATGAGAAGTTATT
>WOGO01002402.1:0-15889 GCA_015342085.1 Leptinotarsa defecta | reverse complement strand
AACCGATTCGCTTTCCTATTGCCAGAAGCTCTCGAGGCGATTGAAGTGAATAACCCAACTTTGTGCACATGTTTTTCCCGATTCCAACAATTTTTTTCCCGTGCTAGTCAGTACAACTTGCCAAAATCATTTGGATCTGAATTGAAAGGGATATATTTTATAGGCAAGAATGATTTTTTGGGAAAGAAAGGTTTTGGTATAGAAATGTATGCTTTCACGGCCTGATACTAAAGAAGAATTACGAAGCGAATCAGCAAGTATTATGAGAAAACCCAACCTCCGAAATGCAACAATTCAAAGGGTAAAAAGGCTGCCATAAGAAGTATAAATGCAGACGAAAATATTATTATTCTACCTGCTGACAAAGTGAACGCAACAGTGGTCTTAAACACCTCGGACTACAAAAGCAAACCAATAACCTTGTCAGTCAAGAAACGTACAGAAGATTACAAAATGGCCCAACGGAGAAAATCTTGAGAAAGTCCAATTGACTGATGAAAGAATCTTCATCAGAACCGGAGACAAAGAAGAAACTTCGCAGATCAGAAGTATAACCATGGAGGCTCTATGGATTACCGAAAATTCACAATTCAAAAAAATCGAACATTTGGAAGCAAAACCTTTGAGCCAAACAGCATTCTAGTTAGCTTCGATATTATATCTTTATTCACAAATATATCACTCGAGGAATACCTCAGCTATATAGAGGATATTTTCCGACATTAACTTTTTACAACTTATTTTCAATGGAATAAAACTTTTTATGAACAAGTTGATGGAGTCGCCATGGGCAGTGCACTTAGCCCAGTGGCGAATTTCTACATGAAAGAATTTTATGAAAGAGCCATTCAAACTTCAGAAAAATGACCGAAGTACTGGTTTTAGGTATGTAGATGACACTCAAGAAGAACTTGAAAACTCCCCAAATCATCTGAATAGCTTTCATCCAAAATCCAGTTCACTATGGAATTAGAAGAAAACCTCCAAATCCCATTTCCTTATATTTTAGTGATCAAGAAAGATAATCAACCAGAAACAGAAAGAAAACACACACCGATTGATACCTACATAATGGATCCAACCATCATCCAAAACAGAAACGAACCGTCATCCCATCCTAGTCAACAGAGCTTTGAGAATATGTGACGAAGGTAGGTCGACGACGAATTAAATACTTAATAACTGTGTTACAAGCTATATTTCTCGTCTTCTCCAAGGGAGGAGAAGAGGAACATCAGTGGAGAGCAACCCCAAGGGAGGTGAAGAGGAATATCAGTGGAGAGCAACCCCTTTTTTCCTCCCTTGAAGAAAAAGAAAAACACTAGTGGAGAGCAACCCCTAGGTAGCGTCTATCTGCCATACATAGAAAGTGTCACCAACCGAATGGGAAAGATTCAAAAGATAACCACCGCAGTTGAAACGCTTGGAGATTATAACCAAAAAAGAACACGGCAAAACCTAGAAAGCAACCAAAACAAACAGAATGGTTTTGGGTTTCTTTTTCTTCCGTTCTTTGAAAGATTTACATATATTTTTATAGAAAGATGGAGAATCAGTTGTATTTTTCAATCAAAAGTATCGTAGGCCAGTTTTTGACGAAATGCTTCACATAGGGTAGGGGTTTAACTGATCCCACCTAGCATTCTACGAATCTTGGAACCAAGAGAGATGTCAAAACGAAGTTCTGTCATCAGTTTTCATAAATCATTGTGGTTTCTTGTACTCCCATTAGCGAAGTTACCTAATCATCAGTTCCTCATGTCTATAATATCTAAAATAATACTCACAGTTGGAGATCTCGAAACGCAAATAACCCCAAAATGACACAAAGTTTTTACCTAAAATGTTAATCATACCGCAGAGCTCCCTGTGTGTACATTAATAAAATGAACAAATAGCGTGCAAAAATCCAAGATACATAACTTTACCTCTCCTTGATACAAATGAAATCTGACTCGTTCCCATCTTGAAGTCATTTGATTTTTTTTGTTTTCAATTATGACTCAAAAATATCTTATCATCATAAAGTTTTGATAAAACTTCAATCGCATAACAGTAGCTATTCTAATGTATCACCTAAATTGAATTAAAACGCTTCCCAGGGTTGGAATATTTGATAAACAATGGATAAATCAAACAGCGGGGTATCTTAAAACGCCCACGGTTTGCGAGGAAGTGACACGGACTAAAACTCCGGGACTCCGCGGTTGTATAACTACCCCTTGCAGGGTATGAAATTTCAACAGAACCGAATCAGTGAGTTTTTATATGTCGACATATAAATTTTTTTGTAGATCTTTTTGGAAAGTAAAAAAATTGAAATTGTAATGTTATAGAAAGGACAAACTTCTTGTTCATCCCCATGACTAACTCCATAAATTCAACGCATTTTTCATATAGGAAAATGCGCTATTCATTAGTATAGTACATAAGAAGTCAATTTCAATGGCATAAAAACTAATTAGTTACCGAACGTCGACAGCTTCTTTGTTTGGCATGGGCGGCGTGGTATAATTACCAGGACTGATCATTATTTTTATGTGGGAGATTTTATATGGTATTAACTAGCAGGTTTATCGTGCTCAGTACATTAGTCTTCCATTTCCTGTGTTAGGAATCACATGTTGAAAGGTGAGACCTCGTTAGGCCTTAGCTCGCAAAAGTTGCGAATTCTGAGAGTTGTCATTCGTAGGTGAGCGACAGCTGGTCAACGAAAAAAACAGATTTTAACAGATTTTCAACAGATCAAGCTGTCCGTATAGATTATAACCTGTCGTATTTCTTGATTTTGTCTATAAAAGAGAGAATATGGCATAGATCCTTATCCTAACATTCCGAAAGCCAAAGTCTGACTCCGTTGGGAGAGGTGAAAAAATCAACAGTAACTTATTGCTATCCTTTGGTTCGTTTTACTTTCCAACTTCGTCAAAGAAATTTGAAAACATGAATCTTCAAATCCAAAATAGATGTTCTTCTCATTCTCGTGTTGTTCCATTCCGCTGGATTGTCACTGTCGGATTTCAAAAGGGTTCTAACAATTTTGATCCTGTCAATTGTGTGTTTCTGATGTGAACGTTATATTCATTCTTGCATGAGAACGAAGGAAGTTCGTTGAACAGATCATGGAATATCAACAGGAGGATGTTGATTTTTCGAGCAAAGTTATTCTAAAGTATGAGGCACATTTTAATGTGCCCACATGAAAGAGTCGAAAAACGGAGACATCCACAACATGACTATGTTTGATGTGGATTTTGGACTGGAAGTATCATTGAGAATGAGGCAGTGAATAATTTGTGCCAATTTCGGATGATTGTGATGTGGTAAATATGTGATTTTGACAATATGATTCCTTATGTCATACAGCCCATGTAGCAACCCAAATACTGCACAAGACATTTTCAGGTCCTGCGATTCCATGATTTCTGTGATTGAAGTTGAAACCCACGAAATTCAAGCACATTTATACATGGTCATGGAAAATTTCCTCAAAAGAGTGCAAATATTCATCAAAATGGAGACTATTTGCCATAGTCAATCCCTATGCTAATAATTTCATAGTCTTGAATCAATTCTGGGACACACTTCATACTGCTTGCTGAAATAATTTATTCTGGGGTGACTAATTCGATAGTGACCCAATAGTAAGTCATAATTAGGATCAAGTATATGTACAGTAGAAGTGCGTTTTGGGCCAAAACACTCAATTGAATAATTAAACGGATATTGAACCAATGACCAATTTCGAAATGACTTCTAATTGAAAAATTATATAGTATAGCTTTCTCCAGGACAGATTAGAGAATTTTTTCGAGCCACCCCTGAACATACACCCTTCGCTGATGCACACCAGCACAGCAATAAATATTAATTTAGTTTTTTGTAGTGTCTCATTTCAACACGTTAATTTAATATTATGTATTGACATATTGGGCATCGTAAATACCGTGCTAGACAATGGCTCTCGTCTAGAAGTTAAATCGCAACATATGGGTTTATTCTTCAGAACAATTCATTTTGCCAGGTCTCCGGCAAATATAGAGGGGTGTGCACCCATGATCAGTGCACAATAACACCTTCATATCTTTGTTTTTTAATGGAATGAAATGAAAAACACCAAACAGTATACAATCCTGAGTTTTTTGTTATGTAGATGTTTGAAATGACAATAATGGTGATTTTCAACTTAAACAGGAATAAACTAGTGCATTTTTTTGATCTACGTGGAAGGTCACGATGAAAATTTTGACGTATGACCCAATTTTCAACACCAGAAAACAAAATATCCAAAGATATCATTCTTCGCAAAATAATATGTCTAGGAAATATTATAACTCATTCTCAGTTCATCGCCAAATGTAGAAAATGCCTCAAAGTTTAATGATTCCTTTTTCTGTTCTACGAAGCGTTTTTGTAATATATCCTCTCAGTCTGGATGTTAATATCGGTGTCCCACAAGGTTCCGTCTTGGGACCCGTGTTGTTTATTTTGTACATTAATCAGATTGATTGCATTTCAAAAAGTTTTCATAACTCTGCCTATACAGATGATTCATCTTTGGTATTGTCTCCACCTGACACTAATTTACTACATGCTACTTGTAGTGATGTGATGAATAATACATCAAAGTTTTTCAATGAACGTTCTTTATTTTTCAATACGGAAAAAACAGAGGTAGTATGTTTCCACAATCATCAGAAACCAATACAAAATCTTGATTTTTAGAATAAATCAGACAATTTTGACAAACAATCAAGAATTTGTCAGATTTGTTGGGGTATATTTAGATGAATTTTTGAGTTGGAAAACCCACTGTAATAAACTAATGAGCAAATTGAATTACCTAAATTTTCTTCTTTCGAATCTTCGAAATGTTCTCAGTGAGGCACAGCTACTGACAATTTACTACACCCAATTTGATTCAAGGCTTAGGTATGCTGTATGTCTCTGGGGAAATTCGACCTCAGCATCAGATGTTTTCATCTGTCAAAAACGTATATTACGTACTTTGGTACATATTTCATCTAGGGACTCATGTTAACCTATTTTCAAACTGTACGGAATTTAATCTCTTCCATGTATATACATTTTTTATGCTAGATTTTTGAAATTAGATCGTTGTTAGAATTGAATGAAGATATTCATGGATATAATACAAGAAATAAACACTTCATGTACATTCCATTTGCGAAAGTGAATACTGCATATTTTGTTCCCCAGTACATAGTGCCACGAATTTTTAACAAACTCCCAGATATCATTAAACAGCATAAAAATGTGAGACATTTCAAAAAAGACTTGAAACATGTTTTATTGAAGAAATGTTTTTATTCGCTTTCCGACTTTTTAATTGAAAATTAATGTATGTGACTATCTTACCTTGAATTCATATTTGATTTTTTTTAATACTTTCAATAACCTTAGAATTAGACTTGACAATTCCCATACATGTAACTGTCAACGGGAAATAAAGATTTATCATTATTATTATTATTAGGTGTATAAGTATTTAAGTTTCGAATTTTCGAAACTAACAAATAGAATTACGAAATAAATACACCTAAGTGAGCTGACGAACCCAAACCAAAAAAAATTTCTCCACTTCAAGTTATAACTATCGATTGTATTTTTCGGCGGTTGAGGATTTTTCATTGCATGTCGAAGTGGTGTATTGCCATGGTTACGCCGCCCCAATACAGCCAACCACACCCAACAGCATTGAATAGTATCGAGACATCCTCCTCTATTCTATTTCCTGAGGGAAAAATCTGGGAAACCTATTTTTCTATTTTCAGCATTCATCTTGACTACCTGTTCATGTAGAAAGTTTATTATTTGACACTATGTTGAGTGGTACTGAATCAGTCTATGAATATTTCGTTTGGAAAATAAAGAAACGAAAATCTAAATAATGAAATGACATTAACAGGTAATACAAGCAAACACGGTTTCTTGAGTTGATACCAAATTCAAGTCAGCCGTAGTTTGTAGCAAAATTATAAAATACTGAGTCAGTCGAGAACTTTTTGTCATTGTAGATGTTCCTGTTCATCAAAAATATATATAACTCAACATTTTTCTTGATAATATAGAATCTAACATCGTCAGCGTTAAAGACTGGGCACAATATATTCTAAACTGTTCGAAACTTTGTTTAAAGAAAGACATATGACTACTTAAAGGAAACTCGCGCCTAGGCTACAAATCAACTTTTCTTTTCTTTTCAAGATGGGAAACTCTTTGTCGTCCCGCAGATATGCATAGTCAGACGAGATGAATGTACTTACTCTCTTAAGCTGAATTGTTTGAATCAACTCTAGTTCGTAGACCTTCTTCAACTTTTCTTTCCTTTCTTCCTTCGCGGTTTTTCTTATCTGCAACTACATCTCGTTATTAAGCCTAACTATGACTCATCGAATGATCAAAACATATTCAAAATTGTGGAGTACTGCTGAATGAGAGAAACGTGTTTATATTCAAGTCTGAGATATTTTTAAGCTCCTTCTATAATTGTCGGTATATTGAGTGATAACTTTCATTTTTGACCACGATACAAAGCAATGCTTAATGTGGCTAACTCTTTATTCATTTGTAATATTGACTCTGGTTACTGTAGTTGTTTCTTGCAAGTAAATATTATTATTATTATTATTATTAGGATAATTACATCTTCAAGAGGAAGATGATCACTTGGTCAGTTCAATCTTCCTCTAGAAGATGATCACTTGGTCATTGAAACAAGTGTCGAAGTGTTGAAAATAACGGTTTGGCGTTGGGATAAAACTTCATCAATACTCATTACTACACCAAAGGTTTCAAACAGTGCATCACAATAACAAAGGTATTCGATAGATCATCATTGATGACCGCTCAGCCTTTGGGAGATCTGAGAGGGTAAGAAAAATCATCTAGCAAGACGTGACATGGAATCCGCATAGAAGACAAAATCGAAGGCTTCTGATAAACTCAACAGTTTACCAAAAACTCGCGAACCTGGCAAGTCGGAGCAACTTGCCAAGAAATGTGTTTTTCCTCAAAATAACCATGAACTGCCGACTTCTTCACTTCTTCATCGTTGGAAAATATTTGACCACTGAGCCATTTTTTCAAGTTTGGAAAAAGAAAATAATCCGAGGGGGTTAAATCTGGAGGAAAGGGTGCATGAAATGGCAATTCAAATTTCGATTCGTTAATTTTTGTCACTGCAATGATGGATTTGTGAGCTGGTGGATTGTCTGATGAAACAACATTTTTTTTACCTGAATGAGGCCGTTTTTGCTTGATTTCTTCAATCAAATGTTGCAATAAGTTCGTATTATACTCGTTGTTGATGGTTTTACCTTTTTTAAGATAGTCAACGGGAATTAACCCACGCGCTTCCCAAAAAACGAATGCCATGACCGTGCCTGCAGGTCATGCCATTCGTCTTCTTTGGATCCGGTTCTCCCGTTTAAGTCCACTGTTTGGATTGTTTTTTGTCTCGGGCGTTAAGTGATGGACCCATATTTCATATATGGTTATGAAACGACGCAAGAATTCTGCTTTCTTGCTGTGAAACTTAGGTAAACACTCAAGTGAAATATTTTTACGACACTGTGATTGCTCGAGTGTGAGCAAACGAGGCAATCATCTTGCACACAGCTTTCTCATGTCCAAATTTCCAGATAATATACGATGCATCGCACTTTTTGAAATCCCCAGTAAGTCTGCTAGCTTGCGCACTCTCAATCGACAGTCATTCACTACCGCTTTGTGGATTTTCTTCACAGTTTCTGGAAGCGTCACCTCATTTGGTCGACCCATGCGATTCTCGTCTTGACAGCTCGTACCGCCTCATTTAAACTCTGGTACCCAATATTTTACTGTTGTAAATGAAGAAGCAGATTCACCCAGAGTAGAATCCAGTTCAGCTTTCATATTGGTTTGGCTGAGGCCTTTCACATAAAAGTATTGTACAGGTGCAGGGCTGAGTCATTGCCGGTGTGAAGCTCCTCTCTGCTTTTTGTATCTACAAGAACCCAAACGGCATTTGAATATCCATTTATTGTTTACCTCTCAATCCGTACTATGTAAAATTGCAAAGAAAAGTTTCTATTCCTTTCTTCCTAATACTTTTTTTGTCATACACCGACCCAAACTTCAAAACTTTAAGCAGATACGGTTTCTCCCACCAGCCATGACTCAGTTCGGTAGCTGTACTACATAAAGATGATCAATTTCCTCCATTTTTAAAAATTCAGTGAACACCTTCGCTATTGATGGCTGCCAAACAAATACTAAACAACGCATCTTCTTCAAACTTGAAACTTTATAGATTGTGAACTTTTCAATACAGTGATATTTTTCAAACAACTACCGCCATCTCTAGGTCAGGCCGGGTACTTCTTGGACAAGATAGAGATATATTAGTATCAGTTGATGTTTTTCTGTTGTTTCCAAGTGTCCCTATACCAAAATTTATTGCATATTTGTAAGATCTTCTGAGGGTCAATGGTCCCAATGAAGAAGTTGTCTAGAACTCAATACAATTAACAAGAATCTGCAGAATTGCTTCCAGTTCAACAACTTCTTCTGCAGACAGTACGAAGGCACAGCAATGGGATACCCACTATCCAATTTATAGCTGATATATTCATGAGCAGATTTGAATTGGAAGCAAAAGGGGGGTTTATGAATTTTCACGGATTTAAATATGATATACAGATGATATATTTGCGATTTTCGGCACGAAGAAATCTAAGGTAGGTAGGTAAGGTTTTAACTCTCAACAACAGATCCCCGAATATTAGTTTGGAAATGGATTTGAAAACAAGAACGGGTTACCATTCTTGGATGTCTTAGTGATTAGAAGTGATCAGAATCTAGAATTTGATTTCAACAAACAAAAAGTTCGCTTCAAAGACAAGATGTTATTTGAAGAAAAAAACACAAATATTTCACTTCACTTTCTCCCGAGACTTTCCTTTTTTTTTTTCTTGAATTTTTTTTTGAGGAATCATCACAAAAGTAATAATGTGTATTTTGTCAATTAATAATTGAGTTAGGACAAAATTGACCTTGCCCTATTCCTCTTTTAACTTTTGCTAGCATTTAGCCGGCAGAATTGGTTGATTTTTATATTTTCCAAAATAATCCAAAATAATCATAAAATCTTTTCAACTCTAGAACTCCACTATCTGAAAAAACCCTGGAAAAGAAACTGATAAATATAGACAAAGAAATAAACGATATGAAATTCAAATTTAGCGAGGTAGAAACAAGATATGAGCAACAGATGCACTATCTTGAGAATTCAGTGTACAAAATATCAGAAGAGAAAAACAAAATTAAAACAGAGGACATCGAATCTTGCTATAGAATTAGAAAGAGAGAAAAAGAAACAGATGTATTTTTCTGAAGTTACATGATGCAAAAAATTGCTAAAGGGAACAGAGATAGTCATTAGAGAAGACCTGATACAACATAGAGTAGCTCTATCGACAAAGTGGGTCTGAAAAAATCATAGACAAATGAAGGAAAGATTTATGTTGAAATAAATAATAAAATTGTATTATTAAAATCTTTCAAAAATCTTAGCAAACTTTTCCGCGACATTTGAATTTATTGAATTAGTATAGTATTGTGCATGATGAGTTTTTTTTTTTGAATACATACATTTTTATAATTTATCACTGCATATAGGGAAGCAAAGGGTTTTTTCGTTACTTTTTTCTCAGCGCTACATTCATAGCGAAAATGTTACAATTGTTAGATTTAATAGATGCAAACGACCACGGAAAAATATGTACAAAAGTTGTTGACGATATAGTGGAATACTCAAAGTAACAGTGGATTAGGTAGCATACACTTCAATATAAGAGGCCTACGGAAACATTTTGATGAAATTTTGGTCCACATAGCAATGCTGAAAGATGCAGTGGGCATAATTTTTCTTTCAAAAATAGAGAAACACAATCAGTAAGTGATTTTCATATACCAAATTACGCAATGTATTACAATGAATCTAAAATTAATAAATGTGATGGAGGTGTAGCCTACGTGAAAAATACACTATCAGTAAACGTAAATATAATTTCCATCAATAATTTTTTAAGATTAACATTTTCCTTATTTACTCCGAAGGTAAATCACACAGTAGGAATAATAGGATCTTGCCGATCCCCGGCAACACAAACATAGGATTATATCACAGATTTAGGAACATATCTCTCAATAATAATTGCACTGCTAGATGAGAGTTCAACCGATACAAATGAATATCTGAATATTTTGAATGCAAACGGGTTTATCTCATATATCAAGAACCTTCAAGAATTAGTTCAACTAGTAAGTCAGCTATTGATCATATATTTATTAGACAAATATTTTTCAGAAACTATTATTGAACCCTTTCGTTTTAGAACACATATAACAGACCATTTCACACCTCGTTCAGATCAAAATTCTTGAATATGACAAAACTAAAAATAAAACCTCTCAGATAATTGCAAAAATAAATTATAAAAAACTAAATTCGTACCTGTCAAAGGAACATTGGGATGACACTCTTGCTGTTAACGAAACACAACTAGCTTATAATTCTTTCATTATTAAATTAAAAATTCAAATAAGCTCTGTAACTAAAATTACTCCCAATACATTAAAAAGTAAAAAGAAACTGAAACCATGGAAAACTATGGCATCAATTGACTCCATAAAGCATAGGGATATGTTAAAAAAAAGATTATTATCACACTATTCATTTGAGTTGGAAAATGAGTATAGATGTTATAGAAATAAACTTAATGGCCTACTGAGAAAAACCAAAAATGACTTCCCAAATAACCTTCTAAATAATATAAAAGAACTAAAAAGTGCCATAAGATTAAAAAAAGAAGTAAAAAATGTTTTAATGGAAAATTACAATATTTTTAATATATTCTAAGTAAATAATAGTCTCCCAATTACTAACCCTCACAAAAATACCTATAGGTTGTAAATTATTGTTCCACTCCTCTCATACCCAAGCATTATGGGCACATTCTATGTACAACGAATCTTATCTCTGCTCCACAATATATTGTTAGAATAGGAATATGATCCTTCAAAAGGTAACTTTCAGAAGAAGGCAACTGAAACTATCACTGAAGGTATCATATTGAACAAAATGTAAAAAAAATATTGAACAAAATGTAAAAATGTATTTCCAATTACCTGAATTGAATAAATTGAAATTGAAATTGAATAGGGATTTGAAATTTGTAGCGGGGTGGCAAAAGAGGAGTTTTTGTAGTTCACCAGAGAGTGAAGAGGAAGAAAGTTACTTTTCTTTTCTGGAGTAAATAATAACTTTTGCATTGAGAGAAAAAACCGGAAAGTAACCATTTGAATTTTCAAAACGTTCGATACTCTCCAGTATTCTAAAACTTGAAGGATATTTTTTATACGTTATATTTTTATGTTCAAAAATATCCTGACTTTTTTCAAGACACGCGAAATTATTGTATTGAGAAAACCTTGATCTGAATTTAGTATCTGTTCCTAATCGCGATTAACGGAAAAAACAGATTTTGAAACAGATTTTCAAGTATGTTAATATCAATCGGCTGATGAATATATTCGACGGTTTATCGTAGTTATCTCGATGTGAACTGTGAAGTAAAGGTATAGTGTTTGAAGGGACTAAATGATGTCCTTATCCTTGCGAGGGAGTGTCCTGGACTGGCGCCGACGCCTTGCATCCCGTGACGTCACATTCTATTATGAAGACCTATTTTAATAATGGCGTCGATCGAAGGCGCCACTGGAGGGGTAGAATATACAGTGTCTTTCGTGAGGTAGTGAATCTCGGGATAGCTCAACTCGAACACTTAGTGAAATTAATCGGACAGACTAAGTTAAGTTAGAGCACAAATTGAAAAATATCTCCTACATGGAACATACGTATCTCAGAAAATTAACGAGATTTAGTAGCTGTGAATCGGTGAAAGTTTGTTCGAATTGGCAGTGATTCCTTTTTTTATTCACTTATCCCTTCTTTAATTAACTCATTTTTTCTGACGATTTTTGTGATAAACTGTTTTGATGGTAGACTTTAGTGAAAGTTCTATAGGATTGCTACAAGAAATAGGTGATTTTAGATGTTTTCATATGAGTTCCTAAAATGAAGATTTTCAATGTATCCTTATTTGAAAATCAAAATATTGCAATTTTATAATATTGCCATCAGCTTGAATTGAAATATTGCCGTAACAGTGTCATTTTGTTTTTCAATTGAAAAATTTTTCATTTCTAATGAAATGTATCCACACAGGGGATAAGAAATTTTGTAAAAATCAAATCAATCCTTCATTAAATCATTCAGCTTGTCCTTTTTTAAGAAGCACTACAATATGTTTGAAAGAGCTGTGAAGTTTCGACATTTTTCAATTGAAAGCTCTCTCAAAACTCAGTATAGATGTATACAAAAATTTGCCTTTGATTACTAGATGCGTTTTCAATTTTCGATAAGATCCACTTTCATACATGCGAATGGAGAAAATTTATTTTTCAAGGAAAAATCAATAAAAACATTAGAAAAACCGATTTTTTGTCTAAATAAAAAACTACGAGAAAAATGAGAAATAAAACTGTCAGTTTTTTTACCACTTTCATGCGTAACTGCATACAGTATTCAGTAGATACTTTGGGAAAAGGAAAATAGGCTCTTGAGAAAATTTCAAAACTTTTTCAAACTACTTTCTCTTACTTAAAATCCCATCACATAAGTCTAATGTGGAATATTTGGCTGTTAACATAATTTGAATTTATTGAAAAAAATGTCTCAATGCAATTTCAAACTCATATAAGAAATTTCAAATACTCAAAATGTTTTAGATTTTCCCTATTTTTGTGAATTGCTCCACTGTTGTTTAAAGAGAATCAGCAGGTCGGTTACCATTTTATTCTCAAAATATCAGTCATATGCAGACAACTGAAAATTATTTTTTATTGAGGTAATCATGGAATGTGAATCATTTTGTTTGGGTGTTTCTTATGAGATATTAAGTATAAATTTCAGAATTAATCATTTGGTGAAACAAGAAACATCATGAATATGTCACATACCATCAATTAATTCATTTCTGCAGATGTTTTTAGAACATTAGAAAGAGAATGTTATATTTCCGTATTGATAAAAACAAAAATGAACAAATTTTCGAATATGAAAGTTTTCATTAATTCAAAATAACGTTATATCCCAAATCTTATGATTTTCTATGATCAGTAATTTTGGCAATTATGATCAGATTGGCACCATTAATATATTTTTGGTCTCAAAAACAACCATTGTCATTACAAGGCTTCACAAAGTCTATTAAAACTAGTTTCAAAACAGTTCAAACAGAAGATTCAATGCAAACACTAATTGGAAATTTACAAGCCTTAGTCCCATAAAAAATATCTAATCTTTCACCGCCTCAGCCCGTATCTTCCAATGTAGACTGCGGAACCGTACGCTATTATTTGATATAAAATTATATCCATTTATGCGAGGCGGATTACAAAGCATACAAAGCTAGAAGAAAATTTGATAGTACTGGACAAAGTATAATTTTGAAAACCACATTTCCAGGTTGGTTTACTTTATGTATGTTTACTTTATGTTTTCTCCAGTTTTCGAATTCGAAGAATCGAGCGGTGAAAGGTAAGACCTCGTTAATCCTTACCTCGCAAAGATTTAGAATTCGTCGGAAAACAGATTTATATTTTTTTCAGAGTTTTCTTCTTCAGAGTTTTTCAGACGGTTTTTGTAAAATAATTTATATCAAGTTGATTTCAGGACTTTGCTCATTTCTACCAGTTATTGAGCTTAATGGGTCATCTTCATACTTGATATCTTCTTCTCCTTCGTCCAATTCTGATGTCGTGAATGTGTTTGTGAGTTCATTGGGAAGTTTTTCAGTGTTTCACTACATTGCTTTTCAGACCATTCTAAACAGTTACTTCTTGGCTAATGACGCAACGAGCATTGGAGAACAGATGCTTTCCGTTCATTTCATCCATTGAGAGCTTGCCTAGAGGCCGGTTTCGGAGTAATGGTCCTCATCAGTTTAGGGCAGATCTAGAGGGCTGTTTGGTACTCGCCCCATTTTATAGAGGTCCTGTCTCATACACGAGTCTAGAACGGTTTTATCTTTGAAGTAATAGTGACAGTTTCATCTCCATATTCTCAAGTGGGAAAGAAGCATCCCTTATACCTAATGTTCAACAGAAATTACATAGTCTGATGATCAAGGATTGGGGTGAAACTAATCAGGTTGAATTCAATGCTACGAAAACTCAGGCATCGGTTCTCTTCAAAATGATAAATGTTTCCGAACCGGCAATTCCACTTTCTTATTCGATATGTTTGTTGGAAGTTAAAATGGATACAATATTTCTTGGCAGCATCATGTCGCTGGAATTGCAAAGGCTGCTTCTCAAAAGCTTGGAACACTGTTCCAAACCAGAGAACTGTACACACCTCAGCAACTTTTGATGCTCATCAAAGCTCTTATCAGACCTTCTTTGGAGTATTGTTTGCATGTATGGAGCTTCGCCCCTAAGCATACCTTGGAGCTGTTGAATTCCACCCAGAAGAGATTCATTTACCTCATTGGAGACAAGAACATCACCTGCAACCTTGATAGTTTGGAACACCAAAAAAAGGTTGAAGATTTGTCTCTGTTTTTTAGATTCTTTCACGGGAGGTGTTCAAGTGACTTGGCACATTTGATTCCACCAAGAACGGTACATATCAGAAATATGCGACGGACTGTGGCTGTTCATCGTTATAAGGTACAATTCATTACACCTCGAACTTCACTGTTAAGAACTCTTTCATTTGGAGAACTGCGTTTATGTGGAATAAACTCCCTGAGAACTTTATTCCAAATGAATTCAATCTCCAGCAATTCGAATCCAACGTGAATCGCTATTTCCGCACAGGCACCGCTATTATGGTGCCTTGGGGATTTTCCTGTAGTGCCTGTGATTTGTCCCTGAAAAAAGATACGAAGGAAATAAATATTTCGAATCCTAATTTGAAGCATTCAATCGTCCCAGCGTATATGCAGTAGGAATATTGAAATCCTGTCGGAAAACAACTACTTTCGTGACTAATGCCGCTGAGGCTGAGGTTTTCAGTGTCATTGCTTTTCGAGTTTGAAAGTCGTGGATTTTTGGAATTTCTTCCTGACTTTTCGCTGGCGCGAGTGGCTAGCTTCTTCAGAGGTTTAACCATCATGGCTTGCTATCCGATGACTACCTTTACCTGTATTTATACCTGTACTCGTACTGTACGTACTGTACGCACTATCGAACCATCATTCCAGCCAAAAGAGAGGAGTCATCTCTACTCTAACGGAACGGGCTCGGAGAATATGTGAACCAAAACATCTGGAGAGGGAACTGAAATATCTTGAAGGGACCTTGAGATCGAATGGAGTCAGTGCCTACGAGACCAGAAACGCCATGAAACCGAAGGGCACCACGGTTCAGAAAGCGAAAAAGGATTAGATGGTTGCACGCGCATACCTATCGACAGAATTGAAAAACTATTGGATAAACACGACATCGAAACAGTCTTCAAACCCACGAGGAAGATACAACAAAGCCTCAGGTCGCCTAAAGACAGAAGAGACCCATTATCAGCAGCAGGGGTCTATCGCAGGTCTATCAGCAGCAGGTTCCGATATATACCTTTCCAAATATCGGAACCACCAAACGATCCATGGGAACAAGACTCAAAGGGCATAAAAGGAACTACAACCTACGCCAAACAGACAAATCAGTTGTGGCAGAACATTCACTTAGTGAAGGAGACCACAGAATTTTGTTTGAAAACACAGAAATAATTGCACCCAACCAGGGATACCATAGCCGACTG
>WOGO01002401.1:0-15894 GCA_015342085.1 Leptinotarsa defecta | reverse complement strand
AAATAGGAATTAATATGATATTGTAAGAAAAGGTTGTTTCATTAATAAAAATATTTGATTGAATATTTTGTGTATGTACATATAGTATACCTACCATAAGCCAATTGTTAGTTTTGCGGGATTGAATAATGATACTAATAATGTACATACACAAAATTAGTTTAATCATTTTTAAGCCACGTTTTACATAGACTTTCTTAATACTGTCAACAGTATATGCGCACACTAAACCTGAGCGTTTGCTCGACGAGAGAGGAGGAGCCTGCCTTCCGCTGACGTATGCGTGAGAGAAAGGGAAACCTGACATTCTGGCGCCGTTATGCATTAGATAACGAAGCGATTTACCCTCCCATAAGAAGTTATCACTTCAAAAATTCTTTAGAAATTCAACTTATCTGAACTAATATTACGGAATATATTTGTTTATTTGTTTGTAATGGAATAACTCAACTCTTATTATTATTATTACTTTAGTTTTGCAGACGTCAAACACTGACATATATGGAATATTATTTTTTTTTAAATAAAATACTGCCCATTTTACTCGCTGATAATGTAGCTTTTTATTGGTAAAAGTAGTAAAGTAGTTTTGGGATTAATCCATCAAAATCTTTATGAGTTAAATTTCAGATTAGTTCAGATAGATATGTGAAGATGAAAAGTATATTAGGCAAACTAGAGGGGCTATAAAAATTTGCTTCAAGAAACACATTTCATGGTTCAGCTGATTCCATTCAGAAAAATTGTATTATATTCTTTTGTTGACTTTCTTCATACGCGCTGCTCTTGTTCCCGCATTACTTACACAGTCACACCGTGTATCTCTTACACAATCCGAGCCGACGACTCCTACAAAAAGCCGACAACCCTGTGACTAGACGCGGTTCCGACTTTATCAAGTACCTTCCACGGGGTTGCCCGGTTATCGACCCATACCAACGGTGCGTATCACCCCCCCGGCCCTTGTTTACCACCGGCGTCGCACTTAGTGGACCCCTAGAAACTCTCTATGGTCGTTCTTCAGCTCTTTCCGGCCGATGACCACTGTGATGTCACCGCAGGTTCTCTTGGTACTTGATCGCGGTACCGGAACGGTATTGCTTTCGGGTGTTGCATGGGCGAAGTGTGTTTTGATGAAATTTGTTTTTCATTTCCCTAATGAATATTTAATCTCAAAAAGTCAATCAACTTTTTCAGACTGAACAAAAGTTTCGCTTAGTTGAATGAAAAATGATGCATATAAATACTGTTTCTATTATACATTTTGAACGACTTCAACAAACTACATTGCAAAAGGTAGTTTGTTGAAGTCGTTGGTTGTTGAAGGTTGCTTCAGGTTGAAAAAGGTACCCCCCGGCAAGTTTTCCATCGTGAAATTGGAGCCTGCTGGAAGGTTAATGAATAGAAATTCTGATTAGATTTCACTATCACAAAAGCTGCCGTCAGAAAAACAAATTAAGTAATTCTTAGTCTTTGGAAATCAAAAATCATTTATCAAACAAAGCAGGGATACACATAAATATTTTTTAAAATAAAGAAATAAACTTTTTGAAGACCAAAGCATAAAAATTACAAATATAACAAGCATAATCATCACTGGCATTAAATTTGAATGTGTCCAGTTTCTATAACGTTTGTGTCGGTAACACATCTCTCCTCTCTTGACCGTTTCTAAACAAATAGCACAAGTTTTTTTGTTCTGAATTTTTTGCTTCATCGGTATAAATTTAATTTTCATTCAGTTCTTCATGACTGTCATGAATTCTTTTTGACGTGATAACTTTTTATGGTAAACCGTTTCATTACCTGACGCGTTACAGCACCAGTCTGTCTGGCTTCCTTTTCTCTCACGCACACGTCAGCGAAAGGCAGGCTCCTCCTCTCTCGTCGGACAGACGCTCATTGTTTAGTATGCGATCATATACTATTGACAGTATTATAAAACCGGCAAGCATGTTCTAATTTTTCATTATGTGAAAAGTGGCTTAAAAATGATGATACTAATTTTGTGTATGGTACATTATTAATTCCTACAAAAGTAACAATTGGCTTATGGTAGCTATAATATATGTACATACACAAAATAATCATCAAAAGATGTTATCAATAAATAACATTTTCTTCCATTAGCTTTTCTTTTCCATTAGCTTTTCTCAAGTTAAACAATTTCAATATTAAATAGTTCCACAAACGATATAGCCATTCGTTTGTTTCATGTTTTGGTTATTGCAATGTTTTTTATTTTTTTATTATGTATCTAAAATGTCTGATGGTTTTTAAAATAGTAATATTATCAACACGTAGAAACTATTTTTCGGTGAGTGATTTAATTAAGAACTCATTATTTCTTGTAAAAGTTTTGTGGGAGGTATGTTTATGAAAATTCATCGTTACAGAGCTCTGAAGAATAATTTAATTAAATTCGAAACTTCGGTTAAAAAAAATTGATCCTGTTACCCAACCAACCTTTTTTCATAAAACGTTTTCATTAATTGTTATTCAAATGACGTTCCAGATGATAAATATACAGGGTATTCCATATTCGATGGTCTACTAGACGTATCTAGAGAACAAAAATAGATGAAAATTTCAAATTTTGGTCACCAATGTAGATGGCTGTAATATATGGTTTGAAAATATTTTTATCGCCGCATTGTTGCCACATCTACATGTAACAGACATCAACTGACTCCTGGGGAAAATCTAAGAAAAGGTATATAGAACACCTAACATCAATCCATCAATGTTTACAAGCAAATGGTCAGCAATTCAAGCACCTGAGCTACTGAAGTTTTGTTATGTCAGTATCAAATGTCAAATAATTGCGAAGCTAGTTTCACGATATCATCTCTTTTTTTTAGTGTAGAATTAATTATGTTATCAATTTAATTTTGAAAAGTGTTCGTTCTTATGTCAAAATAGTGATGTTTGTCATACACCCACTATGAAATTTCATTCATGTATTCCATTAAACCTTTCTTAACTTATATACAGTTGTTATTCATCATTCAATGTGTTCAATAAATAGATTTTTCGCCGAATTTTGTATTTGAAATGTTATATTTGTATAGAAGCAAAAAAATATAGAAGAATTCATATCTCAAAAACGGTCAGAGATAGGTATAGGACATAGTTAATCGAAGTTGTTCACATTGGTTGGCGGAATTCAAAAATTGAATAATATGCAGGATGTTTCATTTGAAAAAAATTAGTTATGGTAATTTTTCAAAGATAAAAATTGAGACGTATTTTTCAGACAATCCGTATTTGAGTTTCGTTCTGAAATAACAACCACCATAGCTAATCTTAATGTTGGCAGAATTTGAGTTTGGTATATCAGTTAATTCATGCGATATTAAACATTAAAAATACCATGTTTTAGCCAAAAAAAATTACAAATAAATTAATATTTTAAAAACGGTGAGAGATAGGTATAGAATATGGATCACAAAAGTAATTTGGATTTCGATGCAGAATTCAAAAATGATATAATATATAGGGTGTTCCATTTGAAATTTCCAAGTTGATGTCTGTTACATTTAGATGTGGCAACAATGGGATGATGAAAATATTTTCAAACGATAGAACATATCCATCTACATCGGTAACCAAATTTTAAAAATCTCATCTTTTTTGTTCTCTAGATACGTCTAATAGACCATCGAATATGGAATACCCTGGATAATAACAAAAAACTTATATCAATCGGAACTGATTGAGCCAACTTTCGTCAGTAAATAATCAGGTGGAACATTATTAACCAAAAATAGCCAAAAAAATGTTAGTTTGATGAAATGTGGTAGGTACATATAAAATTGCGTAATGAGAAACAGCTCTTTTGAAAATTATGGTAAAATTAAAAAAGTTCATGTATATTGGGCCACAAAAACAATGTAAATTGTAAATCATTCGTAAGGTAGGCAACTGAAAACGCGCGTCAAGCGTAAATCGCTTCAACGCCCTCAATCTCTGTGTCCTTTACTGTCCCCCTCTAGGCCTCCAGCGCCCACAAAGAGACGTTATCGCCCACTTTGAGAAAGACTAGTTTAAAAGAATCAAGACTGATCAAAACAAGCCAAAAGTTTAATTGGCTTATCACCAAAGAAAGCAAATAGGTTTTAAAGCGGGGCTCTAGATGTAGTCTAGTCGTTTACAACAGTTGCCAATTCTACGTAGCCGTAGTCCGAATAACGGCTCTGACAAGGGCTACAAAGACAGCGAAGTGAACTTGCTTGCCAACCAAACATTTGTTCTGTAGAATGCTCAGGTTTTACTTCAAGAAGTTATACTTATATCCCCTGGTAGCAAAGAATGGTTCCAAAGGAAATAGATTGAGGTTTATTCAATCTGTAATCTATAAAGTATTATAGATCAGTGTACATAAATACTGCAAAGCTTAACTTCCATCACATCTACATTCTACTTAATCTTATTTCAGATAATTCGCATTTGCGTCATTCATATTTAATCTGTATGATATGACCTAGTTGCTAAAATTACTCAACTCGGACATGAGAATTATACTTTCATGAATTTATCTGCTTTGTGAAAATTTTCATGACATTCCTCAAAGTGAAATGGGTATTAACAAGCGAAAAATTTTCTTAATAACAATAACCTATCTAAGCGCTTACAAGGAAGGGGAGAATTTTGTAACGACTTTTTTACATGAAGGGTAGCTGAATAGTTCTCAGAAACATTATAAATCAACTCAGTGACGGCATGGTAGCATAGTATAAAGATAAATATACTTTGGTGAAGGTAACAGCAAAATAGTTCTGAAATTTTACGACATGAGATAAATAGGTTTATCTCACGCTAGAACCAATGAGATAAACCGGATCCGGTTCAAAGTGGGACAAGCTTAGAAACTGTGCTTAGAGCACAGTAGAATTTTTTAGTGTGCTTAGAGTCCGTGCCCTGCTACCAGGGCCTGAATTTCCTAGTGGAGAATAATCCCCTCCAAAGTTTCGTGTTTAATTTTTTCGCTCTAGTCTTGGACCTGATCATTTGAGCAAAAGTATGTGCAGAACCAGCTCAGGGAAGATTATTTTCTGGCATCTAGAAAAGGCGACAAATCTTTCCCTGGCTGCGCTACGTAGTTTCCTGGATTTGCTCAAGAGTCGCAGAATCGAGAACCTTCTGCTTTCTATTGTATGTTTGATCTCTTGATCTTTTGTTACATGAAGGAAAGTTGGTGCCGTTTAGTCAACGTTCATTTTCTCTGTAGACTCAGGTTATTTGCCAGACCTGCTCAGGGGGAGATTGTTTCCTCTTCTGATGCCGATTCTGTTTTATTTTTTCTATAATTGATTTCGATTCCTATGGCTGTGAACCGTGTTAGGAATCACACGTTAAAAGTAAGACCTCGTTAGTCCTTAGCTAGCTCAAGTTTCTCAACTTCTGAGAGTTGTCGTTCGTATGGGGGCGGCAGCTGATTAACGGAAAAACAGATTTTAAACAGAACAGATTTTAAACAGATGGCTGTGAACAAAACAGTCAAATGAAATTTCAAATCTTCAATCATTGTATCTTCAAATTTATGATGTTTTCCAGATTAATTTCCCCCGTATATCATTAATTTATTTAAAAAACGGAGAATTCGGGAAACTTCCATCTTTCCTAAATAGAAATTGAAAACTAAAAGATGAAAAAATTCTTCTTCTAAAATATTAGGTTGTTTCAAATGTTTTGTCCGTTTTTATGAGTCCACTTCAAACTGAAAATTTGTATGAAATAAGCCGATTTTTCAACTTATTGTCGGATTCTCTAAAACCAAAGAATATGTTTTTTTTTCGAAAGAGCTTGTTTATTGGATGCATAAGACATTAACTGACTAATAAGCATAACTTCAATGAGGGAAAATTACATTCCCGCTGAAAACTAACATATTAGTGATTTAATCAATTCCTTTCTCATTAATATCAAAATTCGTAAAATAACACAAGTGGCAGTTTCACTTTCGAAACTAAATATTCATCAATCCCACAATTTCTACTTTTTTTGTTTTTACATAAACCATAGGTATATCAAACATGACCCGCCACTGCTGAGAAATACCTTTCAACTTTTCATTTTATCCTGCGTCGAATTCACCACGTTTCACTACATATCTATAGAACTATTCAATATAAAAGTATTGAAACTCAGACTGCTAATGCGGGTGAATCTGATCAAAGCGGAAGTGCTCTAGTTTTGTTAATCTAAAAGTAAACATGGCCTTGGAAAATGCGGAAGTAATAATTGGCAACATTATCCATTGCACCGGGAGATTCGAACTTCAGTTAATGGAAAAGGCTTTCGTCATATTCCAAGGAAGCGAGGTAAAATCATTTTTGTAATATTGCTTTAGTAGGTAAGATCACGGAGTAAACGTTATTCTGTGGTAAGGTGTAAATACATTCAGTCATGAAAGGTTAATTAGAAAATCAAGGGCGTAGCTAAGGCAAGGTTGTGGAAGGGGTATTACCATCAGAAAGAGAAGTAGGTAGGTTTTTATTTCAAAAACAAACACGCTTTCAGAAATGAATAAAAGTGCTTTCCGAATGTACTTATGTAACAGATATAGCTCAACAATCTATTAAAGGAGGTATGATTGATATCTTCTACGCACGTAAAAATTGACTCAATTAGTACCTACCTAAAATATACATTTTCGTAACATGTTATAAATATACTTCAATACTAACCTTAATAAAACTTTCCAGAGCTGAACACCTCTTCATTCAAGCTAAAATACTAAATGCTTAGTCTTATAACTGTTCAAACGTGGTTCAGAACTACGGGGCCAGTCGCACATATCCGGTGACATCATACTAACTTTATACAAACGCAAGTTTTAAAGTCGCTTATCATGACAACGGTAAATGTTATCGATTTGAAATTTTTGCCTTTGTATTCTGGATGACAAGTACAACCAAAATAAATAAAAAAAAATCCCGAAACCGAATTTGACTAAAATAGACTTAGTCCTGATTTACAGAACCTGTGGCTTAATTGACTGAACTGTATAACTATCATAACAAGTTCAAAACATTGCTCGTTATTTGAAATCACCAAAGCATATATTGCAATGTGAACAGCCAAATTTTATCTATATTCTTCCCTACTCTTTGTATCAACAATTTTTCATTTCAGATCTTGGCAGTTGGCGAGAGATCAGCACTGGCTGAAACTAAAATCAAACTTAACTTGAAAGACGTGAAGGAAACGATTCTCAAAGACTCCCAACTACTTATTCCTGGCCTCATTGATACGCACATTCATGCACCTCAATATCCAAATTGCGGACTGGGCTACGACAAACCCTTAATGGAATGGTTGGATACCTACACGTACAAGCTAGAAAAGAAATACACCGATCTGAATTTTTCGGAAATAGTATTCGACCATTTGGTAGTGAGTAGCAAAGATAAAATGGAATGATTTCTAATCGTTAGGAAAAATTCAATCATTCAATGTAAATAATCAGTAGTATACATGTTTGCTGATAAATATTATCATTGAATAACAGCAGCGGATTAAAAGGTATCGAGATGGGTTTTATAAAATTGCAGATGAAAAAAATACGTATACCTACAAGAATCGTTATGTAGTTATAACCTTTTATAGTAGTACCCTGAAGTTTATGGGATATTGAATTTTAGAGTTTTGTTAGACCAACAACGAAATGAAATTGTTTAAAACGATTTTCAAACTGCCCTTAACATCCCACTAAAATCAGAAAGTTGATTTATGTTTTCTTCCCAATTCTTCCCAAATTTCTTCCTGACCATGTAGTTGTAAAGAATATTACTGGAGTTTAATACCAACATCAAACCGTTGTTTTTAACACCTCGACACGTGTTTCAAACACCAAGTGATTAGTGGTGTCGAGGTGTTAAAAATAACGGTTCAGTGTTGGGATTAAACTCCAGTAATATTCATTACTACACCAAAGGTGTAGTAAATGCAAATGTCTCCTATAGCATACAATTCTGCTTGAAAGATGATAGGAATGCATTCAGAGAGCTTGAATCCTGGCTCTGACTAACATCGTGGATCTCTCATTATACCATACCAATGTATTCCCACTCAGCTGCTTCTTATACGATGCGTCTGTTACAAAAGTGTTTATGACATATTCAATCACATCTAAATCTTGCGTAGCTGACAAGGATATGGAAATGATTTCCAATGAGGTAAGATCTATAGTCTTCATGTGTTCACACAGTGTTCTGATTTTTCCATGATTCCTTAACAGATAAAGTGTTACTCTGAGACACAGGTAACGATAAACTTCATGACTTTGCTAAGACAGAACAAAACGTTGCCCAAATCTTTTATAGCATTATAACAAGTCAGTTTGTGGTCTATAGTCAAGTTTTTCAGTTCATTGGAAGATGCAAGCTGAATTCCATCAAAGTAAGAGCTCTAAGTGCATACTTTTGACTCTTGGTAAATAGAGCCTTTTTTTTGAAACAGTTCAGCTTTGGATCAAGTTCGACTCTATATCTCCTTGCTTGGAGACTTGAATCTTTCCATACCGGATATAAACTAGTACTAGTGCGGTATTAGTTTCACTTCTCTAGCGATCTAAAAGTGGATTAACATGAGGTATTATCAAAAGCTCCTAGCTGCTACTAATCATCAGCTTTTGAACTCTCACTGAAATTTTCAATTTCTCTAATATAAACCATATGCCTTAAATTCAGCTGGAAAGTTGAATTCTGAGATATTTTCATTGAACTGAAACACTCCTATAAATCCTACAAATTGAAATCTAATGAAGTAATATTTCCACAGAGAAAGAACCTGGACAATGGAACAACCACGGCGTGTTATTTTGGTGTACTTTTCAACGACTCTACCAAAATATTGGTCGACTCCGTGAAAAAGTATGGTCAGAGAGCACTTATAGGAAAAATCAACATGACCACTTTAGCACCAGAGGACTACCTCGAGACACCAGAAGAATCATTTACCAATACACTGAATTTCATCGAGTATGTGGAATCAATAGGGGTAAGTGCTTATTTCTTACACAATTACTTTCTGTTATAACACAATAAGGTTCAAGAACATATTCTTTTTTATTTAGCGAGTGGTACTCATATGGTGACAAGACTGCCTTCTATAGTTTTGAGATGAAAAGAATGAGTAATTACAAAGAATGAATCTCTGTTCCTTTGGTGGAATAACACTCTGTGGATAGTCAAATCAACGAAGTTCTTTTTTTGGAAGTCCACGGAAACAACTCCGAATTTGATGTTCAATGATTGAAAAAAAATCACGTTATTTTAAATTAAAAACGTTTTATATATATTTACGATTTATCTTAGAAGCTTTATAGTCCAAATACCGTTATATCCATCAAAAACCAATTCAACGTGATGAAATGAATATCTAATGTACTTATTACGAAGATTTTTTTTAAAAAAGCGACGCAAATCTGAATATCACACATATTTATTGAACAATAGAAATATGTCCCGCTTCAAAAGGTTTCTTATTTCTTATTATATATTGAATCAAAAATTAAAAAAAAAAACGTGTGTGTCTTGCGACGCCCGAAAGAAGTTATAACTTCAAACGTTTCACATATTAAAAGAATGGTTCGTGTTTGCTGGTATACTGTCGACACTATATGATCGCACACCAAATACTGAGCGTCTATCCGACGGGAGAGGAGAAGCCTGCCTTCGGCTGACGTATGTGTGAGATAGAGAGGCCTAACAAACTGACGTTGTTACACGTTAAGTAACGAAGCGGTTTACCCTCCCATAAGAAGTTATCACTTCAGAAATCAAAATCGAGCTGTTTCTGAGGACTCCTGAAGATTACCTATTTTACGTATTAATTGATCGACGCGCCTAGGAATGAAATACTAACATCAGGAGATCTCTTGTGTGAATCATCGGAGTTACACTGTTGTTATGTTTAAAATGTGTTTTTCCGTTAATCAGTTATCGCAGCCCCTACGAACGACAACCCTCAGAAGTCGAAACTTGTGCGAGCTAAGGACTAACGAGGTCTTACCTTTTAACGTGTGATTCCTAACACGGCATTGGCATCAAATATAGTAATTCCACCCAGCATTATTCTACCAATGAGCATAACTTCAGTTAATACACATGGTGGACATTACAACAATAAATTCACGAAATATCGATTGGCATCGACCGCAATATCTGTTCATGTCATGGAGGATTATTTTATGTTTCAGTCGGATTTAGTGAAACCGATCATCACACCTAGATTTGCACTGAGCGTGGAAATGGATTTGATGAAAAAACTGGGCCAAATTGCCAAAGAAAAAAATTTGCACATCCAGGTGAGGAAGCAGGATTGAATGCTATGAGATTTTTCGGAAACTTCTTTTCTTTTCAGACCCATATTTCTGAAAACACCGTTGAAGTAGACATGGTGAAATCAAAATACCAAATGCCATATGCAAATGTATACGATGAAGCTGATCTTCTAACGCCAAAGGTAATTTCGTGTTAGTCCCTTCAATAACAAATAGAAGTTATTTGAATTAAAAACATTTTTTTTACAAATATATCAATAATTCTATACTTTGTATATACTACTACTTTGTATATATTACCACTATATGAATATTTTGTTTTCTATTATTATGATTGAACTCTTTTCACTCAATAATAGATAACCATATTGTCTTTACAGACCATTCTGGCTCATGGGATATATTTAACTGATGAAGAACTAGAATTAATAGCAGAACGCGGAAGTTCTATTTCGCATTGTCCAAGTTCGAATACATGTTTGAAATCAGGATTATGTGATGTCAAGAGAATTTCAAAATTTGGAATAAAAGTGGGTTTAGGAACAGGTAACTATAAAATTTGAAATAAATCACACTTATTCAATAAGAATAATAATAAACCATTGAAATACCTGAATCAGAATGAAGCCTGCTCTTCTGTAATTGCTTTCGAAGGTGTGGAATAACATTAAGTTGCAGCTAAGAAAATTTAAATGCAGAGTTAGAATATTTGTATTGTGAAAAAGAAGGTATGGGATATTCCAAACAGTTATTTCTCCTCAAAGTAAATGACCAGAATTTATAACATATTGTTGATTCGGGTAGCAAAATTGAAATCGAAGTGAAATTGAAAGAAGTTCACAAGTGGGAGACGAATTTAAAATTTCAACCATTTTCTTCATTATTATCTTTCTGAATAGTAACTATTAAATTTGGCTGACCATTCAATCATCATCATCCAGTAGATTTCATTAGTGAAAGTAGTCCCATTAACATTTAACAATTTATCACCTAGTTTTGTTTTTAGATATTTCAGGAGGCCCTTCCCCATCTTTAATAAAAGTAATGAGTGACGCATTAGATGTTTCCGTTCACATTTCCTTCAGGGAAAAAAATTATGAACCATTAATGTACAAAGATGTTTTTTATTTAGCAACGTTAGGAGGTGCAGAAGGTTAGATTTGAATTTTTCTTTCACTGAACAAAAAATTTATGACAACTTCTCAATACAAACAAATCAGAAGCAGACCAGACCTTCTGTTCAAGAATATTATAATCGTTAATTTTTAAACTGCACGTATAGCAAAATTTGCAAATTATTTCGGATGATTCAAAATATCTCTCATCAAATCTTATCTATTATTTTTTATTTTTAGCGCTATCTCTAGATAGACTAATTGGCAATTTTCAAGCTGGTAAGCAATTCGATGCCTTGATCATCGATTTGAATGTTCCTGATTGTACTGACTACCTAATCAATTACTCTCCTTTGGAATTGTTACAAAAATTCATTTACACTGGAGATGATAGAAATATTCTGAATGTGTATGTAGCAGGAAAGAAAATAAAATAATTCTAAAATAGTTTTCAACTTTCATTTCTTGATTGAGGTAACCCATTCAATTCAATAGTGGAGTATCAAAGACTGTTCAACTCATTGAATTCTCAGTCCTTGAATATAACCTAGTCACTTGAAAGTGTGATATGTGTAAAAAAATATTGAATATATAAAGAGCAAGTAACTATATGTCAGAAAACTACATCTGTTTAAAATCTGTTTTTCCGTTAACCAGCTGTCGCACCCCTACGAATGAAAACTCTCTAAAGTTGAAACCTGTGCGAGCTAAGGACTAACGAGGTCTTACCTTTTAACGTGTGATTCCTAACATATGAAATGAATCAACACACAACTTTATGACAAAAAGTACCTTCAAATGCCTTTCAAAGCAAATGATTCATTTCCATATTCTGCATACTACTGTAATGCAACCAACCATACCTTTCAATATGTCGGCTGTTATGTGATGGAATTGTCTGATATTTGATGAAAATCCATAATGTATTCAAGTAAAAGTTTAATGTGAAATTTTCATAAAACAACAACATGTGTTTTGCCAGACAATAGCTTTCTCAGACGTGTTCATATTACGAAACACATGTTGCAGTTTTGTAAATTGTTCAGTAAAAATCTCATAATGAAGTCAATATACCAGTTGTATAGCAAATTTTTCATATAATTTTTTTGTCACTTTTGGAAACAAAAAAATTAAGCAAACTATTTTTTTTTTGGTGTGCCAATAAAGTTTTTGAAATGATGAATATCTTTGACATTTTTCATTTTACGAGAAATAAAATAAAAAGTATGATAGCACATGAATGCAAGACCTTATATTATAAAAGCTGAAAGATATATGATGGAATTGGCAGATACTTGATGAAAATCTATAACGTATTCAAAAAAAACTTTGTGAGATTTTCACTAAACAGTTTTACAAAAACGCCATACGGGTTTTCTCCTACAATGGCTTCTTTGGGCATGTCTTTACTATTGTATGACGAAACACGTGTGAGGAATTTGTGAAACAGTGAAAATCTCACAATAAATTATTTTTTAAAAGTATGTAAGTGCATGACCCCAACATAGGTACGGAACCTCAAAATTCGACTCCAAGATATCCTAAAATCATTTATCAGTTTAGTTGAGTCACAATTTTTAGAAGATATGGGAATGGTATGATTATAATCAAAGCAAAAAATTGAATTCTGAATTTTCTGAAGATTCATTTACTTGCAATTAACTTGGCACTGCCACAAAGAACAGTTTTCTCCTTATTTTTAACATCACAGCTAAAATCAACTCTCATTATTTTCCTATTTTCAATTAACTTAACAGTAATCATTACAGTTTCACCCACAAAACATTTATTCGGAAAACTCATTGTCTGTTGAACCACTATTGTTCCGGGACCAGGTAACTGTGTACCAATAACACCAGAGACAAGTGAATTTAAAAAAGCTCCATGTACAATTGCTGACTCCTTAGAACCCTCCATGTGGATTGGATTTGTATCCCCACTGAGATGTGAGAAAGCATCGACATCTTCTCTGGTTATTGTTCTTTCAATTCTTACTTGATCTCCAGGTTCAAATTTTTTCAATGTTAAACCCACATTGCATAAATTTCTTACTAATATCCTAGCAATATTCATTTTTTCATGAAATAAGTCTGTAAGAACACTTTTCCCAAATTCTTCATACGTTGACTAGGGTGTCCTTCGTACTGGATGATTGTATGTTCCAAATCCTGAGGTAAAACTGCATTCTCTGATTCAAAAATATAAAATAACGTAGTGAGGGCATTCAGAGATATTTCTTCATTTTTATGGAGAAGATACGAAGATATCAATTTCACACCATTGAGTGATATTATATACTCTCGACTTTCCGGGTCTACAAAAATAAGATATAATATATATTCTGTGATCAGTCAAAATAATCTATGACCTACTCATAGCCTAGGGCATAGAATGGGATGGGAAAAAATGCGTGAAAAAATAAACAGCTTAATCAAATCTATCGATCATTCAAACACATTTAGAACACATAAAATGATCAGTAACAAAAAGTGTCTCCAGCATACTGTTGTAAAACCAAAGTTCAACATCTGGCGATTGAGAAATTGCTTTCTCTCTTCATTTGCAGCTTTAACCACAGCCCAATAATAAAATTTTCATCATTCAACACTAGATTCATCAGTAGTGTTAGGTTGAACCACAAAAACATTGTTTTACTCAGCTGTCCTTAAAAAATGATCCTGAGTATGAGAAAGCATAGATCCTTCCACTCAACTCTTGCGTAGGCTTTGGCAGAGGGCGAGACGTTTAAGACAAAGGCTGGAATGAAGCTCTATTGAAATGAGAGCTACCTGCCAACACCAGCAGGGGCACCCTCCACTGTTCAACAATGGGATTGTGAAGTGACATTAATTTTTCATCTTGGATGAGCAATACATTAGATGTATCACTTGATAGTGAATGTATTCTAAATTTGAAATTGATTGATGTAACTAAACAGTCTATTATGTTGTGCATTGGGTTTTGTTTTGAAAAACCACGATTCAGTTCTATACTTTGCTCACTGTCATGCACTGGGCCTATCCACAAAGGCATATTTTCAAGTATGGCCTAGGGCATTAATAGACACTAATTCGGGTATGCATCTGGCTATGAACTATCGGAAACTTAAAAAGTATAGAATGCTTACCACAAACGATATTACACAGACCACCAAGAGCAAAATGGATGAGCTCTTCATTATCATTTGAAAGTTCACTCAGGAATAAATCGATCAAATGAAGCTGCTTTATGTACTCGTAATTAATGGGATCATAAGCAAAATTAGCTAAATTTGACAAAGTCTGCTTCTTACACTCTGAAAATATAAATTATATCCAAAATTTTTAAAATATTTCAAGTGAACTAACCATATGAAGTTGTGGTCGTGAATTCGTGAATAAGCTGCCTTAAAAAATCGTATCTACCAATTCCGCTTTCTCCTGTTTTCTTTAGCAATTGGTCCTTTCTACTGAACATGGGTAATAGTGAAATTTCTCTAAATTTGATTCCAATACCCTAGAAGTAAAGTATCTATTCCGCACAATAATTTTTCAATTTCATTAGGAATTTCCCAAAGTCATTTATTCTTTCCTTAAATAATGATACAGGTACTAAAGGCAAAAAAACAGAAGAAATATTAATTATAATATTAGTTTTGAAAATCAAAGGTTACCTCTTCTTCTGTATCTCTTCTGTCAAGGTTGGCTTGTGGCAATGGCTTCTAGGGCTAATTTGTCACGATTCATTCATTCGGTTCGTAGTATGACGGTTCAAAATATAGCGGACTCGCACAAAACTTTTTTAAGTCTCAAATGTGTGATTGCTTTTGACTCTTCGAAGACCATTCAGATAGCGAACCCAAATCCGTCTTACATCTGTAGAACAGATAGAATAGGCGCGTCTCTAATTCAACAGAAAATTTCTGACGGATTACATCAACCAATAGAAACGCACCAAGGTTTTGATTGGACTAATCGATACATGCTGGATCGAAAATGGAAGTCAAAGCAGTTTTAAAGTGGAATCATCTGATATTTGTATAAGATAGAGAAAACTAGTTTTTTCAAACCACTTGTCACGAAATGTAATTAATATTACTGGAGTTTTTTCCCAACACCAAATCGTTATTTTTAACACATCGACACGTGTTTCGATCACCAAGTATCATCTTCAAAAAGGAAGATTAAAACTGTAATTAACTCTGGCGTTCCCAATGAATCAAGGGGATAAATGGTTTGTGCGATTGTACAACATATCAGTTTTATTTATGCAATTAATCATTACAATGAGCTTGACATACAAACTCATTCAATGCAATATTTCATGACCTGGGAACAAAATCATCTCTGTTGAAGAGAAACCACATAAATTTCGTGATTGATTAACTGATTTTTATTGGCTACAAAACAATATCTATTGGATTAACCCATCATTATAAAGAGTTTTCTTTCTAATTTCTGTGAAAGAATATCACAATTAAAACGTATATTTAAATATATGATAGAACTGGCC
>WOGO01002400.1:0-15894 GCA_015342085.1 Leptinotarsa defecta | reverse complement strand
ATATATATAAATTATTGATATGTTCAATATAACGTTTAGAAGTAACTCAGGCTTATTGTAATTACACTTTTGCACTGCCCTCATTGCATTTCCAACAATTTTCATATGCATTAATATTCTGAAGAAAAAAAACAACTTGAGTTGAGAAATGTAGGAGACTAAACATTGATAATTCTTTAATTCAAAAGGTGAGGTAAGCGCTTACAAATCAGGTGTTTGCTCGGATGCCAGCTTGTGTAAGTTTCAGGTGGCAACTACTTTGCTCGGGGCGACTAAGAATGGAGGCAAGAAAAGCCAGGAGTCGATGTAGTATTTAGCATTCGCTATACCTTCATCCCTCTGTGTGACTTTATTACTCAAAGAAGTACCTTAAAGGGTTCCAGTCACCAGATAATCATGATCTTCCCAGTATACGACCTACGGAAATTCCAAGATACTCTCAAACAAAAGCACCCAGAAAAGGCTTACGGATCGGCTCAAGTATAAAAGGTAGTTTCAAAAAGGATGAGAATGGGTTAATTCGAGAAATTTTATTTGATCTGTGTTCAGAGGGACCAAAACGTGCGGTGCAACAACAACCAAAAAGTCTCAGCAGAGACTGGCAGAGCAACTAGCCATTTCTGAGGTTTTTCCGGTTTGGATTTCGAATTGTTAGAGAACCGTTATAGAACAGTTTTGAAACTATTCACACAAACACAATTTCGAACTGTTAGAGAACCGTTATAGAAGAGTCCTAAAACTAATCACACAAACAGAATACCAAAACAAAAAAATTTCCCATTTGGAGCGGTATCTATCACAACACAACAAACTAATAATTAGCGTTCTGAAATAGTTCTGAATCGATTTGGAAAAAACCGAAATATTGAGGACGATACCAGAATTGTTATTAAAACGGACGGTTGTAAGCTATGATGCTCCCTAGGTGGCTCGGGGAGTTATTAACATTGCCTACCCATAACACGAGACTAATAACCAAACGGTCGATGCCAAAAACACCCAAAAAGATTGGATGACGGCGCATGGTTAAACTGTAAGGGACTGAACACCGAAATAAAACTCAACTTTGCCATGAAACCAATGGAGATGTGTACGAACTGTCTATGTCGGCGGAGAAAAGGTTCACAAGTTACGGTTTACAACTAGAAGAGCGGACTCGATATAATTGCCGAGGGTAGTAATGACCCTTTATTCGGATCAGAGCGGCGTGGAGATTATTCACTAATTCACTGATTCGAACTTTTTTTTCGAAAGAATGATCTTTCTAGACCAAACAATAACTCAGCTAGGATATAATACAGACTTCATATTATCAAATCATAAACTTGAATTCAACAAGAGACTGGAACTATAACTTCGTTACACAAATACGCTGAATTCTGAATGAAATAAGTAAAAAAATGTTTTATGGTCAACGGTTATATTGAAAAAAAAAGATGTAGTGTACCTACTAAAAACTATAAAATAATCCGGAAGGTCCTAGGTAGCAGTTATCGCACCACTCTCCTCAGCAATCTACGGTATTGATCAGATAAAATAAAATAATAAAGTTGTTGGCGTAGCGTAACTTGAGTAGATATGTAAGTACTACGTCCAATGATTTTTTTATCTGATCAATACCGTAGATTTCTGAGGAGGGTGGTGTGATGACTGTTACCTAGAATTAGTTTTTAGTTTTTAGTACATTATCTACATCATTATTATCTTTTTTTTTTTTTTCGATAAAACCGTTTAACATAAAACATTTTTTTCAATTAATTTATTTTCAAGTTTTTACTTAGTTTTTAATTTTTATCCACCCTAATGCCGCACTGTTCTCGGCAGGTTTTAACCTTTTACCACAACTTGGGTGGTGTATCGCTAACGATGTATCATTTTTAGCCATCCTAACGCCACACAGTCCTCGACACGATACAAAATCTTGACCTTGACCAAAATCCAGACCTGTATCACCAATCTGAGTTGACAAAGTTCTTTGTATAAATTATTTTGCATTTGCATCTTTTTACTATAGTACTAGTCAAGCCCTGTCATTTGATACTCCATATTGAGGTTGTTGTATAAAAATATGTAATCCACCATTTTGTAGCTGCGGCCATCTTGAATTTGCATATTTTTCAAAGTGTACTACTTTTCTTCTAATCAAGGCCTGTCATTTCTTTCCATAATGAGGTAGTTGTGAAACGATATGTGATCTACCATTTTGTTGCCGCTGCCATCTTGTATTTACAATGATACCAAATTTTATAGGTTGTGTTGTCGTCTGAACTAAATGTGTGTACCAGATATCAGATGAATCTGTCAACAGGAAGGGGGTCAAACTTCAATAACTAAATTTGACCCAAATAAATAAATAGACAAACAAACAAACGAATAAACAGAGCGGCCTAAATAAAACTGTTCAATTGATCAAAAACGGAATTGAAGCATGATGCAGAATATTATAAGAATGGAATGAGGATGATCCCGAAATACTTTCCGGATTTTGTGAAATCATAAGGTTAATGATTTGTAATGATATTTACCTATGCAATGTGTACTTTTCTTGCAAACCTTTTATTATTTATACAACTTCAATACTAATATCATTCAGCCACTTGGTGACGCTGATAATCTACTTGAAACTCATCTCACATGTTAACGAAACGAAACTCCTTCACATTGTGTTGCACTTTTACGTTAATGAATTGAATGGCGGAGAAAACTAAAATTGGTCTGCGAGATCTGATTTGTCACCACAAGGGACGTTGAAAATCCCAGTGTTTGTTGTAAATTTCCTGTGTTTTGAAGTTTTTCATGCTTTTCGGATTGTTTTTTCACGAATAAATAAGGCGGAAATTTCACGTATCAAACTTTTCCTCCGCTACTGCGACAAACATCATCAGTGGTAAGCGTGTTGAATGCGAGGACGAAGGTTATTTTTCGTCTCAGCATCGACTGTCTCATAACAAAATATTTGAATAGTAATGGGAATATGGTATATGGAATATAATGAATTTACAGAACAAATAATAAAGTGCGGAGAGATTTTCTGGAATCGATCAAAATAAAATCATAAAATGTAGTAATTTTTTTTTGTACACTTCATGAATGCGAACAATTTTTCATTCAGGTAGCGTCGTTTCGTATTCATTACCTTGTTGACTTATTTCGAATGTAGTGATTGATTACGAATGTGTGAAGATCCATTGACAGTACCTTTACTCCAGAATTCTTCACCAGTTGTATTCAAATTATGTTTAGTTGGTTGGTTTTGAGAATAGGTGCAGGCTAATCGTTCCCTGTTTGTGTACTTGAGAAAAAAAAGGTGTATTTTTTCAATTCGCCTCCATTGATAAACTATTGTAGAAATAAGAGAAGCCAGTACAAGTATTATATACAGGGTGTCAATTTGAAAACTTCCCACCCTTAATTTGTTTCTTCCAGTAAACAATACGATTAATCGAAAAAACAAAGGGACATTTTCGAAGACTATTTGTAGCCCTCGTGTTTCAATCCCTTAGGAGGGATAGATGTTACCCTCAGAATTTTAAATGGGAAGGGGGTCAAGTGGCACATCATTTGATTGGCGTTCAATTCTGCTTCCAATGGTACCCTGACTTATTATTATCAGTACGTCTATACTGAGATGCATGATTTGACCAGAATTGGTAAGCTTATTAAGAGTAACATCAGCCATAAGCTCCAAATAATTTACATCAAAAAGTCTAATAGAACTCGAATCAGAATTGGGAGTAGAACTCAGACAAACTACAAGAATTGAATTTTGAGAACCTGACATGTGAAATTCTAACCCAAGTGCCTTCAAAGTAATTCATCCTCAACTTATCCTACGTCTTAATGGCTACGGCGCTACGCGCCTCAGGATATAAAAATGCTCGGTAAATAATAGCTTTCTCAGCCGAGGTATATATAGAATTTTTTTCACTACCAACATTGATATATTAACAATTTTAATTTTAGCATTAGTAGTTTTTTAACAATTTGTTGAATATATCGGAATATCAAGTAGAGTGGAGCGTATTTCTGATCAGACTGGCTTTATTTATGTAAAAATTTGGCATGTGTCAAATTTTGATATGAATCTAGGAAATATCTCATTGCAGTTTTGATATATTTCTATGTTCCACTTCTCTCATCGCTTCTGTATGTTCAGAACTTAGAATTTCTCAATTCTGCATTATAGTGAGAAAAAAATTTCCTTGTTTATATGATAACCCAAGGCAGCTATGAATTGTTGCATGTCAAATTGAAATGGTACAGTTTCCATGTTGAATACGCAATGTCGATGATGAACGCACATCTACTTTGGCCATGAAAACGTTTGCTGGCGTTTCCATGACAATCAAACACTGTACAATGATTATTATTGCTGTCAGTTTTCCAAATGCGGTTTTAATTCAAATTTAGATGTTATTTTGAAGAAGTTAAAAGATCTATATGAGTAAAAGTCAATATAATTAATTGGAAAATGGGTGAAAATTCAAGTGACGATGATTTAGAGATGATGTGTACCCCGCCTGAAGTTAGAGTGATGGCAACTAGTACAAGTAGTGATTTATTGCCAGAAAAAGTTTCTGTGAATATCTTTAAAATTATAGAATTGTTCTCATTATTTACCTAGGTGTTTTTTATTATCATTATTCACCAAGGGTGAGAAATATTAATTCTCGTTAGGGAAATGGAGTAAATAATAGCAATTTCTCAAGTTAGTAGTGGAAAAAATACTATTCAAGGTACCAGTTTACATTATTAAATTCAACAAAATTCAAAAACCTGATTTTTCAGAAGTGGAAAATTGGTATATCAAGAACGGTTCACATTCCTCGTTCAAAAAATAATCAAATCAGATGGTTAGTCCCATTTTCTTGTTTAGCTTTTCGATCAATTGATATTGAATTTATCGAGCTGGTAGAGAACTGACAACAGCCAACCAACTTTTCACATGCGCACACGGCAACAAATATCTCATTTATAAGGTGAATACAAAAAGGTCTTTACAGATTTGACCACAATTTTTCCATAACACAGTGATGTCCATACGCCTTCTACAAGATTTTAACTAAAGTAGATTTATTTTACTATCCTGTTATTTTTTTTCCTATCCTCTCAGGGATATGCCAGAATAGATGACACATAAATTACTCATTAAGTTCCTTGATTGAATATTGAAAATCGGTACTCTAGTAAACTGCGTGTTTTTTGTACGATGGGTTTTCTTATCTTCGTCGGAAATAAAATAGCCTATGAACTTGACTTGGGTGCCAGTTGAAGATGAGTGTTTGTTAACGTAGAACAAACAAGTTTTTCATTTCATCTCGTTCGAAATCAGTTTTAAATGATCCTCCACTGGCCAATATTTCATTCTCAGATGTAACGTCGAACCATTTTGACCCAGACAGCGTGGCCAGCTTGTCATTGATTTTAGATAATGTGAAGCTGTTGTTTTCTATCAGGTCACTTGGTCGTCGATAATCCACACAAAATCTAACGACACATGTTTCTTTGGATGAATATCACAACCAGCATAGACCACCGACTTGTAGAGATTTCTTAATTAAGTCATCATTTCTAAGAATTAGGAACTCTGACACAAAATGAATCCAATACAATCACAGTCAAGAAACACTTTGTTGTGAAGTTTTCGCTGAATAGTTTTATAAAACTCAACACGCGTTTCGCTATACAATAGCTTCTTCAGGCATGTCATTACACGCCTGAACATGTGTTGCGATTTTGCATAACTATGTAATGAAAATCTCACAAAATACCACAAAAATCTTACAAATAAGCAAAGTATCTTCACACACCTGAAGATATACCTGAAGTAGCTATTGCATAGCGAAACAAGTGTTCCGTTTTTGTAAAACTCTGTAAAACATCAAGTATCGGCCGATTCATTAAATACAATACAAACACTGCCACACACCAGAACTGCAATACTTTTTTCTCTAGGAAGGAAATTTCAGGAGCAGATAGTGTTTGGTTCACGGATATATCAAGCTCTTGGATCCTACCGAGTAGCATATAAGTGTGTAGCGACCTGCCTAAGACGACTCTCCTCAATGGGAAGACTTGACAAATTGTCTCTGGTCTGGATTCCCGACCACACTGGCCTGGAAGGTAATGAGGCTGCTGACTCCCTTGCAAAGGAGGGGGGTTCAAGTAGCTTCATCGACCAGAACGTGTTACTGACATTGCTTTAGGTTTTGCCAAACAAACATTGAACATCTGGATGGCAAGAAGATTTAAAGACTTCTGGCAAAATCTTTCAGGCTTGGCTTACTCCAAGGCATTCATTCACCCATCGAAGCTTAAAATCGAACAGATGTTGGACTACAGTAGGGATGAACTACGATGTCTTACATGCCTCCTCACAGGTCACTGTCATCTAAATCATCATATGCAGAGACTCGGACTGTCAGAAGACAGTATATGTTGCCTCTGTTTAAAAAAGGATGAAACAGCAGAGCATATATTTTGTGCCTAAGCAGGTATATAAACTAACCGGCTTCGTCAAGAAGCTGGGTTTTTTTGGTCGAGTTTTGATAGGTGTGAGCCACAATAAACCCTTGCGGGTTGCGGCGGAGGATAAAATAAGTCCACTCACTTTCGACCTAACCTAACCTGACACACGACCTGTGAAGTAGTTGATTATCGCTATTTTTAATGCGATATTAAACTAGATTTGTATGCCATGTAAATGACTAGATTGAGAACATGTTGAGGTGTCTTTTGAGGAACTCTTGGATTTTATGATCTTCTTTTGAAAAGGATTTCCTTTTTTTCATCTTCATTTTACTTTTAGTTTCCTCTTCAAAAATCAGGTTTCTTGTTTAATAATGAAATATATGATTTACACAAAGATCCAGTAGTGATTTTAGTTCAAATAGGTTCCATTTTCCGAAATATTTCAAATCTTTACAGAAAAAAAATTTGTAGGTATTTGCCGGCAAATTTCATTCTAGTACTCAAATTCTCAAGTTTTCCATCGAGTCATGTAAAAATGAAAATCGAACGTTTTCGTCGAAAATAATTTTTCTAGTCAGGGTTTCCCACCGGTTTGATCGTTCTACAGAATTTCTTCATTGTTAATGCCTAATGTCCAGAACTTTCTGAGAAATATTGAGAATGAAGTCAACCATTTCTATAACGCAAAACCCACGGTACATTCATGCACTATTTTTGTAACTGGCATTGAATATATATTTTAGCTCTAGGCTCTCACAAAATATTAGTGCCGATTGCCAAGTAATCTTTTCCAGAAACACGTTTTTTGTTGTCAGTGTCATGGGTTACTGTACGAATTCTGCTGTACGAGTGATTACTTTTAGGTGAACTTTTTCAATCATATGGATGGTTATGAAAGAGATTTTGCCAGTTTCCGTACAGTGTTATTCGAAACTATATACTAAACACGCTCCCAAGCACAGATTCATTATTATTTTCCTCTCTGAAAAAAATTCTTTTTGTGGTACAGGTGTCTCTCACCTCTGATGTTCCTGCTTTTTTGGCTGTGCAAGATCGGAAATCGCTTTTTTCAAAGCAACTGCTAAGGTATTAATGCCTCAGCATCTTCATGGTACAGAGAAACTTGTATCAAAGGTGTATCGGTAATAATACCTTTGACTCCAGCCAACAGTGTTCTTGAGTATGTTGTGGTGGAAAATTCTGATTGAGAACATGATTCAAACTTTTTTTATTGACTGTAATAATTTCCCAAACCCCTTCCATGTTAGGTGAAATTGGTGGGCAAAAATGCCATACAATATTTCGAAGAGTACACGTCTGGATTATTTCATGTTGGTTGAGTTCGTTAATTTTTCCTCCTAAGTTCCGTCGTATGCCTTTGAAGTTACTGCCATTATCTGAAAATATTTCAGACAAGAAGCGTCGTCTATCGAAACTACCGACAGATATTTAAAAAAAAGTCGTGGGCAATTTCAAAATGCTCTACTACAGTAACCATACAGATAAAGATCACTCCATATCGCTGTAACTATCGGTCCAAAATAATATATTTCTGATTTCACGAGGTATCTCAATATATTTTCCAATCTGCAGGAAGGTAATTGTTTCATAAAAGGTATCTCCGGTTTATATTCCCCCATTCTGCATTAATAACAACTCCTTCAAGCTTGTTGTACACCCTATTGAATAATACAAAATTTTTGATCTTAAATTATTTATGACCATTTTTTATTCATGATGATTAACATTTTCGTGAAAATTTACAATTCAATGATATCATGTTTGAAATCTATAATAATTGATTTCTTTGTCAATTCATCCAGTAGTAAAGAATTTTTCAATCTTACTCGTAATCGAATGATATTTTCGTCAAGAATGCATAGACATTCATGCAACCTACTCGATTTCGATATTTTTCCTTTCTGGAGTAAAGATAAGTCTTCACTAAAATTTTTCTATAGAACTCGCGTGTATGATTATAAACTTGCTTCATCAATTTCTTCTGATAGAAGTTCAGTTTTTGACCTAAAATCTCGCAGGAGTCTCAAAATAGAAGTTATACACCTGAGTCACTTATTCCAATTGAAGAAACTTTTTAGGCCAGGTAGTTCTGGAAGATTTTTTCCATCATTTCTCGAAATCACAAAAAATCAATTTATAATTTCGCAGTCGTTAGGATTTCCTTCAAGATCTTGATTTATGTGACTCATACAGGTCCAAGAGGATTCTTGAAGTAACGACAAGATTCTGAAACTATCCAATTTAAAACTGCGTTAGAATCACGCCAATGAAACTGTTTCTGTATTGATTTCCTATTCAGAATTTTTTGCACCAATTATTGCTGTTTGAGGTTGCAATCTTGAAAACTATGAGTACCAAAAAAAAACTACATTCTCTTAATCGAATTGAGAAAAATATGCCACAACAACATAATCATTTTATGAAGACTCTCAAAAAATGTGAATCTCTTTGAGATACTACCTTGGAAGACTGAAATTTTATATTTTCTTGAGATGTCTCACCCACATCTCCCATTTAATATTTGAAGAGTCCGGAATTTTATCACCCCATCCAACATTCATTCTAAAAATATCTTGAAGCAAGATTTTACAACGAACTGTAAAGTTAGAAATTACACCCGAAGGATCAAAAAGGAGCGTTACTTTTTAAGGAACTCGTTTTTCGTAGAGCGTCGGCTCTACTAGGAATTATCAGGGCAAATATTAAGAAATTTGGTTCAAAATGTAAAAACATCATCTTTGGGTTTCCACCAAAGGCCTGAAAGCCTCTCTGAATCAGAAGAAGTATAAAATTTCAGATTATTAAATAGTTCAGAAATCAATTCTGAACTGATATTTTCTAAAACCCTTTGATTATTATAAATATGATTACATATAATAAATCGTCCTTTATGTTTTCATAGACATGTGAAGAATTTTTGTTCAACATCTACCAAATCTTCATTTATATTCCCGTGCAAAACCCATTAATTTATGGCTCAAAAAAGTGGACTGTTGACCTGTCCTATTGAAATAATTGGTTTCGCATTCAACATGGACAAATGTTCAAAATTTTCAACTTTTGAATTATTTGCAGATATCTTTTGCATATGAGAACATTGTGTGGGAAGATACAAAGTTTTTTTACTACCAATATGCCGCAAATAAAAATTTGTACCTTTATTTATACCCCGTATATTGAGTGTGATGATTTTTCAATCATCTTATATATCTACGTCACTGTTTATCCACGATATACAAAGTGTATTTGAAGACCCATTCAAATATAACCGTTTTAATATTTCATCGTGCAATATAGTCACCGTAGATGCATCGTTGAATACAGCATTTGTATTCATAACTTTGTTACTGAACTGAACAACTGAACAGGAACAATTTTGGGAATGACTCCATTATTCTTTTGAAATATATGTATATGATGATTTCATTGATGTACTTTTATGTGGAACAAATTGGCTGTCATTTTATGATATATCATTATTTTAAATAATTTCATTACTTTCGAATATCACCCTGCGTAACAAAAGATTGTGAACTTTTTGATTACTGTTGAAAACATAAAAACATAAAAACTTCTTATAAATAAAACCGCATCATTTGTGAACGACAATATTTGAGAACGAACTACCAAAAATTGTGAAAGTATCAGGCAATTCAACTATTGAACTGTATTTTTTCGCGAAATTAATTTTTCACAACTTTCTAACAATAACAAACTTTTTTACTCCCTCCATTTTGTCGTTCGACATTTTGGCGTTCAATAGCAGGTAGGTAATGGCTCATTAAGAATACACGTGTATTCTAAATTAATAACGTCAAATTCCGTGAGAAATTTTAAAAAATGATGAGATATGTAACATTTACTCTGATAAATATGATCTCATGAATACATTCAATTGTCCAAAAACCAGAATCAGTAAATTTTCTCCCCAAATTCTCTATAAAATCGAAATAAATATCATATTTTCAGTAAATTTATTGTTCAACTGGTTATGTGTTGGTAATGAATCTAGTTATATCCGTGTATCAACAACCATTTGTTTTAATTATGAGCTGTCATTCAGTATCTCGAAAAATTCAAAATGAGTGATAACGATGAAGAAATTTGTGCTACCCCACCAGATATTACCAAGCAAGCAAATATTGCCATGAACAGTTTGCTTCATTTCACGAAAACGTTGTCGTTTATTTCGAAGATTTAGCAAAAACTTTGAAACCATCGTCATTACGGGTAATTCACTCCGTGCTGAGAAGTACGCTGAATGTGAAGAAAAATGTGTACATCAGCAAAAATTCCAAATTATGTGCCTCTGTAAAATGCAAATCTGATTATTAGAAATCGAAGAAATCGTCGACGTCACCAGTGAACAAATAAATCAATTTATTACGGAAGCCCCAGATGGCAAATATGTGTTTTTGAAGGTAACGCAACTCCGATTATTTTTTCTATTAAATTTTTATGAAATTTTGGCAACAATTTTTGAAAAACACATCATTAAGGTTAAAACTGAATTATTCAACCTCACCAGCCAAGAGCTAATCATATTTCATTTACCAGACCTAAAGCAAAGCCTACGTCCGTTAATTCCATGAACTAAAACAGCCAATAGGATTTGAAAATATTTTACAGACCAAAAAATACCTGTTCGCATTTGTATTTGATATTATTATATTATTTAGAACTCTTCAAATTCATGTATTTACTCACAAAGTGAATATCAGTTATGTTCAGTACTCATATCACTATCAGACAGCACATCGATAATCGCCAAAGTTGCTCAGCGGTAACGCGTGTATATAAGGTTTTTATTTTTCCTATAACCCGAGGTCAAATCCCACTGGTGAAAGTTTTTTTTTACTTGAATGATATAATTATATATTAGTAATATTTTTCGGAGAGTAGTGGTAAAATGAAATGATATAACAATTCAAATTTATTTCTAGGTGACAATGATTATTGCTATATCTGGAGCATGCCGAAAAAAAGAACTGCAAGATATGCAAATATATCATATTGAAGATATGGGCCAAGAACTATACATCAAAGTACCAGATACAATTTCTATAATATTTGTAGAAAGTACATGAACCTGATACCAAAAAATGTTGACAACTACCAATTTTTTTTGAATTATCAAAATGAGATATGCACTCATCAGGTTGTTGGATTTGATAAGTTGGGTGACCAATCAAAAACTATTGCCAAGTTTTCACATTTGGAAAATCCAGAAACATATACTGGACACTGCTTCAGAAGGTCATCTGCAATCATCTTAGTTGATGAAGGGGGTGACCTAATGGCATTAAAACACTATGGTGGCTGAAAAAGTTAAACCGTGGCCGAAAGTTATGTAGATAATTCTATGGCATCCATGAGAAATACATCAAATGTACTCATAAATAGTATTGAAAACATTTGTATTCTAACTGTTTCAAATTCTTAACAAAATGGAATAAGACCGTCTTCTTCCCACATCGACGGCGGAATATCATTAATTAATTGTAATAATGAAACTATAAATGTACATAATTATAACAAAAATGAACCCCAATAAAGTAATTTGCACGCACCTCGAGGATAAGGCCGATTACGTCCACGAATTATCGCACTCGCACGAATTATCGCACTCGGCTAACGCATCGTGTTTATAATTTTTCGCTCGTGGGTAATAGGCTTCTTACCCTACTTGATACGTAATATACTATTAACCAACTATCACTATGACACAAAATGAGTATGCAATGTCAACAATATCATAAACATATAAATATGTTTCTGACAACCGTCAAGAATCTTGTTTTGTGCTACTCACAAACTCGTCCTTCATTACAAGACATTAATTAGTATGTTAAATTCAGTTAGTTCACTATTTCTTGGGAGTATTGCACATGTTGATGGTTGTGTATGAATTCCAAAAAGTCATGGTTCTTTTCCTACAGCCAGTACTGTGTCTTGAAGGCATCACCTGAAATTGTGTCAAGTGCACCTGATAAGTTGGGGCGTTTTTTCCATACTTTTTCTTGAGAAAACTGATTTGTATTAAAGTCAGTTCACAATGAAGTATTCATTCAGCTAATCAATTAAAAACGAAAGCGAAAGTTTTTAGATTATTTCTCACTACCACCCATTTTGTGCTGAACGTAACTCTAAAGAACACTGTTTCATCCCAACCAAATCGACCCCAATTCGGCGGTTCTGTTCGAAACTCACACAGAAACACACTTTTCATTCGGTGAGAGTGAGCAAGGAAGAAAAAAACGGCCCGACATAACCTCATCAGAAGTGAATGGGCCTTATTACGACAGATGCAGCACCAGAGAGGTCTGGCTGGTGTAAACGTCGCCAAGCAACGGACGCGTCGCCGCGTGGCGTCACTCTCATCTCCCTCATAGTCGTGCAGAATCAGTGTGGTATAGAACTTTCAGTCAGGTGGTTGGTGCCCTTCTAGGGCATTCGGAAGCGAGACGTATCTTCGTCTGGTCTCGTTTCTATTGACCAAACAATTTCCGTGTGTCGAGTGTGTTGTGTGACTGGAGTTCAAGGTGCGTGCGTCCTGGATCCCTACGGGGCCGGCGGATGGGCCCCTCAACCGCATTCGCTCCACGGAGCGGCGGGGGGGCCTCCGCACTGGTGCGATAGGCCTGGGAGGTCTTCAGATCCCGTCACTCCTGTAGGTGGTCCTCTTCGACAGGCCGACAGCCCATTTCATGCCAGTTGTCCTGTACATAGTCCTTTCAGGTTTCGTTTTGTTAACGGCGGGCCGGATTATCATCATCTGCACCATCCACATCAGGTGATTCAACACTTTTTCATGTTTGAGAGAACTGAGTCAAGGTCGTTAATTATTTGGCGACACAATTCATCACAAACAATACTAAATGTGGAATGAATATTACTTTGTTTTCTTTGTGCGGTGCATCAACATATTTTTGCCAAAAAGACGATGAAGATCCATTTGATTCATGTAGTTTACATGGCCCCCTCTTTCGTAGAAATGGGTCAAGGTTAAATTTTGATCCGGTCATAGAATATAATAGAAGTAAAATCAATGTAACCTAGTTTGTATATTCTTTCAACGGTATTGAATGCGAAATCCAGTTTGAGGACGATATTGGTCACTTTCATTCGTTTGTAAATATAGGGCTCACATTTTGAGATGCATGATGTCGATTTGAAAACTATCGACTCTTAATATTTCTCTTTCAGCAAAAAATATGACAAATTGGAAAGACACGTTGAAGGAAACAGTTTCAAAGAATCATGAAAGGGTTAATGATGCTCTATGAAGAAGTGATTAGAATTTGCCTGCACTGAGTATAATTGTTGACAGGTTATTATTTGAATTAAAAATATTGTTTTGAGTCTCCTTTCAGTAGAAATGTTGTGAGGGCATTACTTCTGAAAAATCAGCATCAAAGAGTTATATTGGTAATAAATTAGCTTCATTCATCGATAGGACTAATGTGATCAAATTAACAAATATAAAGAAATCGATAAAAGGTGAGGTTCAGCTTGAGCTTCTTTTAATTCTAGTTATGGTATCATAAATTCACCTATACTTCGAAAAAATATGCCTTATATAAGTACATTCAAAAGTCATATATAATAAAATAACATTAATGATAAAATCACAAAAAAGCTTTTAATCATAATAGCAGATCACAGAAATTTTTTTCGAAGTATTCATTCCAATTATACAGTTTATTGTGAATGCAATTTTCAGGTATTTTTTGAAGCAATATTATGTGCCTGAAATCGCTAGAAAATGCATTACTTGTATAAAAAACAATTGAAATGCATCCGATTTTCATGGAGCTATGAAGTGGTTGATGTTAATAAATTTATCAGGATTTCTGATTCAGTCAAATGTTCATTATCTCTCGAATACCTAACTAGGTTTCTTGTGGGTTATGAATTTGTGAAGTTCTCTTTGAATTCAGCCGAAATGTTTTTCTGGATTCCCTGTAGGTGTTTTATTTCCGAATCTATTCAGACGGGTCCATGGATGATATCATAGTAAGATACTTTAGATGATATCAATGCTTCGCAGAGCTGAATTTTGAGTCTAGATGTCAAGGAGTCCCGATTTCGGTACAGCTGCCGTGACATATATTGTTTTTTCAGAAGTTTTGTCGTTTTTTATTATTATATAATCAAAATAGGCAACACTTGAATCAGTGCACTTTTGCCAACGTGACACAAGTCGAATAATACCGTCAGCATAAAAATTGTGTGCTCGGTATTCGATAAAGTCGACGAAGGCCGTTTTTTGCCTTGTCCTGATGGGCGAAGTCTCTACCGGTGAAATAGTTAATGAAGCGCTTGAAAAGATGGTAGTCGGTTGGCGAGAGGTCTGAAGAGTATGGTGGTTGAGACAAAACTTCGACTCTCACATCGTTCAATTTTCGAACGGTAACTTGTGAAAGGTGTTGTGAGCAAGATCGTACCTATTCTGTTGATCAGTACCAGCTGCTGTTGACACAATTTTTGGTATATTTCGTCGATTGTCTCACAGCAGGACTTTGCTCTAATGGTGTGACCCGGTTGCAGAAAGCTATAATAAATTACATTTGGTAGGTTTTCGACTTTGGGAAGCACCTGCATGGCTCATTGGTGTCCAACCACTGTCCTGAACATCTTCAGAAAGATTTTCAGTGAGGTTTTTTCAAGAACAAAACACAAGCACTACAGGAAGATCCTTAAGGCGCTCCCAGAGCGGTGCTTGTGTGAAAGTATGTATTTCATATAGCGAGCTCTCACTAACAACATGAGGATGTGTTTTATTTCAGAAATCCCATGTTCTACTGTCTCCCGAGTGTAATACATGAAACACAGATGTAAGTGTTGTTTATAGTAACTTTGTAAGCCTGGCAATAGGTACTTTGCAAAACGTTAATGAGATTCAGGTTATTTTTTCGTTTCTAGTAAGCTTAAAATTGAAATTTATCGCTCTAAACTAAGCATGAAAACATTGTCATACTGTCCATTTTTTTCCAAACGAAAACCAAATATTTATTTGAGGTAATTAAAAAATCTGTTTAATTCCGTTAACCAGCTAAATCGATAATTAACTTTTCCTGAATGACATTTTTTTTTAATCCATCCAAATTTTTGTATGTCAATGCTGGGCATGGTCTCAACTTTTTGACAAAGGTTTCGGAACGGTAACAAAAAATAATAACACTAAAAGTTCAAGAAATGTTTGATACACGGCCCTTTGACTCCTTGCGAATAATTGTAGAACAAGCGGAAATTGTAAAAAAGTACTGAAAATTCATATACAGTAGAATTCATATATAACGACTCCGCTTATAACGACTATCCGTTTACAGCGACGATAATATTTACTCAAGTTTAGTTTCGTATTTAGTTATTGAGAAAATATACCGTTTAGTGCGACTC
>WOGO01002399.1:0-15895 GCA_015342085.1 Leptinotarsa defecta | reverse complement strand
TTTTTTATTTTTTTTTTATTATTTTCTTTTTTCATTCTTTTAATTTTTATTTATTCAATTATTATATATTTACTTGTAGGTTATTTCACTATCATTTCATTTCAGGTTTATTGTTTGCTTAATATACTGGTTATCTTCAGCTATTCTTTTTAATTATTCTTTTTTACTTGTTTCAGGGATTTCAAATCATTTTATATAGTAGACAATGGAAGTCCGAACTAGTGGAAATCAGCTGCTAAGTTTTCTTCTATTTCGCATAAATAGAGGTGGTAGCACTCCTTTGTGAGCAATTTAAACTCATTTCGTAGATTTGAAAAATTAGTATAATCCTCATGATTACTCGACTGTTTAAAGTATTTATGGGCAATTTTTTTTAAATATGCTGCTTTTTAGCTCCGGGCAATATTATTACGACATAACAATTATCTATGCCACAACCTCAATTGTCTTTGCGCGCACCATGACCTAGCAAACTGTGCGTTATCAGTTTTTTGTTGATTTTTCAAATGTTTTAATGTCTATTCTACTATTCCAGATGATAACAAATCGTACAAATCATGAAAAACTGTTCAGCTGTTCTTGATCTATAAATAGCGTAACTAACACGACTTTGCGACTTTATTTTATATATTAGACGACTGAGATCTTAACTAGAAATTGAATTTTCTACAAGTTTAATTGGGTTCTTTGAACGTAACAAATAAATAGTCTAGATTTACGGAGAATTACTGTACTAGAAACAAAACCGATTCATTCTTGGAACAGGAGTTGAGATAATGAGATACTTTTGAAAAAGTTACTCGCAATTTTAAAGCTGAATAACGATGTATAACATTTGTTTCATCTATTCTATATTTGAATTATAAAAGAAATGAAAGAATGCATTAATTTCTACTCCAAGTTCTAATGAACTCAGATAATACCAGGTGTTAACGGATCTATTAGACAGGTCATACCTATAGAATATTGAATGTGTGAAAAGAAATAAAGAACCGGCAATCGATCATTTGAAAAGCCCGGGTGAAAGGATCGTCGAATTTATTTTTGTAGCTAGGTTGGCACAACTGTCTTTTATACTCACGCGGAATTTTAGCGATTTATTTTGTTTACAGTACTTCATTTTACAATGAATACTAGTAACAAGCAGAGAATTTGTCGTGAATTCTGCATTGCAAATGAGGTTAATCAATTTTATGAAAAACAACTGCGAATGTGGTATGGTGCATTCAAAAGCTTTCGAGATGTGGGAAAATATTTGCCTAGCTCTGGTCGGTCATCAATATTCTTAACTGAACTTAACGCCGCCAAAGTAAAAGAAATTTGAGTATGACAGAGATAGCCTCTGAAGTTTCCTACGCCTCACGAATCAGTTCCTACCATCTGGAACGATTGTTTGGGCATGAAACGCGTTAGAACGAATCAATTCCGACCCTACATTTATAAAACGCATTGTAAACTGGTGGTGAGATATGGGGACACCTAATGCATCATAATGTACAGGATAGAAATCGCAATTGATCACATAGTACAAGATAGAAATGTAGGTACAGCGGCATAATGTCCACTTTCATAACGTAATCATATCGTACTTCTTCATAACGCTAACGGATCATAATATTACTCAATAATAAACACAATGCATCATAAAATCATTCCATCATAACAGCAACGCTTCGTAATTTCAAACGATCATATGATAGTAAAGAAACTCAACTATGACAAAATACTTAAATTTATTCATTCATTATTACTAATTTCTCATAATTCTCCATTATTATAATGTTGAGTTGAACTTTGAGACAGTTTGCGAACGAGTTAGTGAGACATACATTTACGAATTTAATATGCGAACCAGTCAACAAGCATCAAAATGGCGTCGAAACCGACAAAACTCGTCAAATTCAAAAGTGAAGATGATGTTAACAGTGTTGTACACTCTGAATTAATGTCAGAAGGTGAGAAAGTAAATAAAGAAAATCTAAGCGTTAGGCGACGTTTGAGAGGGCGAATTCATCAAAAATACCATATACTTATGTTGAAAAAACCCATGGGTTTGGCACCACGATAACGCACCATTTCACAAGGTTATCATTCCAGACGAATTTTGGTGCAAAAACTCAAAAATGTTTTGATGATTCGGTTGTTTGTTGGAGCAAAGTTTACCGATTGGTTGGAGTAAGTAGGTGGTTCATTTCAGAAAAGGCCTACTTTGGAGGCGATACAATACATTTGAATGAATAATACATATTTTGCGTTTCATTGAACAATTCTTGGTACTTGACATATTTTGATTTCTGAGACAATTCTAATATGTAATTTTGAGAGAAATGGTTCAAGGGAACACCTTGTTTATATAGACCACTAGATGTACGAAACATCTGTAGCGAGTCTAAAATAGGGTTGACATTCGAAATTCATTGTTTTATATAAATATGATTCAGTGGCAAATGAATTCGCCAAAAAAACTCTATTTTTCGGATATTTTTGACAAAATGGTCGCTAATCGCAAAATAATATTTAAACATAAAAATGTATCTTTGCTAATTCTTATCATACTCTCCTATTCATATACCCATTTCTATACTTCGAATTTCATTTTGATACATTCAAGATTTGTCCACATCCTGCGTAAGTTCTAATTTATTCCATAAATTATTTATCGCTCTATCACAAGTTCACTCTGTAACAAATTAATGAATTAACTGTCTTGAACAAATGTTTCCAACAATATTTCACTAATCACAAACTAATTTATTTATTACACTTAGCAACTAACGCCTAATTTATTTCCACTACCTATTTGAATTTCTTGTTCAGTCGCTCGATTCACTTTCTGAACTGCCCTCTTGGGTCAGGAAGCCTTGCTTATATAATGTAACGGTCATTTCTAGAAATCTGTAGTCGGTTTTGTTCTAGAGTTTTACCGGCGATTCCCGACTGCATTCTTTCGCGGTAATGCCATGTGTTTGTTCGGTAAGTCGGCCGGCATATCGGTCAGAGGCGGCTTCAAATTCGTTACATTGCCCCCTTCTTGAAGACGTTTCGTCCCGAAATGTCATCCTTGGCGTGTGTCGATACCTGCAGGACTCTCCATATTTGCACTGTGAAGTTAAATGGAAGTAACACTCCACAGTCTTTATGCTCGGTCGTGGAACATGGTTACTGCACCGCTTGATCTAAATATCGTTTATTCCCACATGCTTCTCACAATTCTCCAATCGAGCCTGTCAAGCACAGAGGCTAATTTCGGGATTGCTAAGTCCACAAGATTCTGGTCGAGCATCGTGTCCCCCAGTCTGGTAAGACTCCTCCAGACATCTTCATAGGACGGTTTGTCACGAGAATGCTTTTGGTCACCAAGTAGAAAATGTTTCTCTGGCCCTTCTTCAACTGTAGCACTTCGATTTCTGAATTGTGTTCTCGTAATGTTTAGAGCTGACCGAATTCCTTGTTGAATACCACATCGATCAACTGAAACCTTGAAAAGGTTTCGTGGCTCTTCTCGAGTTACCTCATGTACGACCTTCTGTCCGTTCGAGTATAAGGACATGAATTTCTGGAACGTCATTTCATCCTCTGGCGGTCTGAGGGCGCGAACTTGGTTGTGATTGCCAGCATAAGAAGCCAATCTATCAAAATGGACGACCCTAGGCTTTCCTCGAGGTGGCTTATGAATTCAGTAGACGAGGTCTTTTATCTACTTCATGATTTTGTAAGGACCTTCCCACGAGTTCCGCAACTTCGGTGATAAACCACGCCGTCGCTTAGGGTTGTACAGCCAAACTAGGTCACCGGTTTCGAATCCTATCGCTCGCACTCCGGATGTTCAGACGGACTCGTTCATAGATGTCGTCCATTCTCTGTCGAAGCTTGCTGACATAGCCTTCCCCCGCAGTGTCTTGTTCTGGCGGCGTCCCAAATTTCAGATCGCAAGGAAGCCGCAGCTCTCGGCCCATTATAATACTGGCAGGGGTTTGGCCGGTTGACTCGTACACTGCCGAACGATAGGCCAACAGGAACAGGTGGAGGTACTGATCCCAGTCTCTTTGATGGTCAGAGACTACCTTGGACAAGTGGTGGTTTATGGTCTTATTTATTCGTTCCACCATTCCATCGGACTGTGGATGTAAGTCTGTAGTTCTGGTCTTTCGAATGTGGTTTCGATACTCATCTATACTTTTCGCGGCGATTCGCGGTGGGTCAAGTGTTTGCTGGCTGAGATATCGGTCAGGGTCGGCTTCAGATTTGTTACAATATGTAAAAAAAACTGAAAAGGGCAGAGATGTATCTAGAAGTTTTCCTGCAGATAACTTACAATGGTGCTATGTATTATTCATAAACGTCAATTTTACTAAATTTTATTATTAGGTTAGAAAATATGAAATATGCATCAAAGATTATCTTGAAGAAAAAGAATTGAGGATTAAGGCTGATGAGGAAATTAAGATGATTATGTCTCAACGTGGTCCACACCATATAGGTGGAAGTATCAATATAGAAGACGACAAAACATATATTGAAAAACTGCTTTTGAACCTTTTCGATCGCCACCATCTACTGAAAACCCACCAGCAAAGCGGTGTCCTTTCAAACCATGGAAAAAAGTAAGTAGTTTACGGGAATATTGTTGAATTTTTACCCTTGATTGAAATTGTTTTTCATTGAATTTCAGAACTGAGTTGCAATTCTCTTTTTATTTATTGCTTTGTTCGGAATTGCTTATTCGGAAAGCACAAATTCGAAAACTGTCTTACACTGAATTTGAAATGTGCCGGAGACCTATCCAGTTGTAACCACGAGTTGTAATAGTTGTAATACGAGTAATTAGCGGAACATTTTCCAGAAGCTCTGGCAGATCCTCTCGTAAAAAATTTTGAACATTCAAATTTCCATAAAAAAAGTATGTTATGTTCCTATAACTTGTGTACTTATAATTTCTTCACACACGTTAACAGGCCATTTATTCTGGTAATTCAGAGTGTTCACTAAGCCTTGATTATAAAAAGTAGGTCCATCAGAAAATAAAATGGATTCCAAAAAATGTCTATTCTCACTAAACTTGTTCAGAACCCATAGACAAAACTTGATTCGTCGATGGAAATCTATTTCATATAATTCTTGGTGAATCTGAATATGGTAAAGGTGAAATATATATATTTTTTTTACCCTAGAAATACTTCGTCTACTTATCCCTGTGTGCTTATCCCTGTGTGCTTATCCCTGTATCGGATTTATGTTGATTCGTAGGAGGGTTTTCTATGACTGATCTGATATTAAGAAATTCGTTTTCCTCAACTCCAATGATCGCTTTTGGTACATTTACCTTTTCGTAAGCTGCACTTTCAGTCCTACGAAATTCATGTAGCAGTCGTTTGAAAACCAACTTGTTTGGATGATTTCGGTCTGGACATTTTCGGGCATACACTCCGATGCCACCAATCCCTAAAATCATATCTATTCACTCTTGAGTGGGATACATTTTCATTTTCAACGGTAATAATGCAGTGAATGTTTTGAAGAACCTAAAACACAATAACTGTCAATGAAAATTCTTTCAACAAGTTGAATAAATATCGGTGCAAAACTATCTTGATTCAAATATAGCACTGAAATAAGAACTACTATTTGAAAAAGCCTACATCTGAAAAACTATTTAATTTAGGCAAGGAAACCCAAGAATGAAATGAAAGAATTGAATTTTATATTGTTCAGACAAAAAAAATGGAATGACAAAATTATCTTCGTCCGAATATATGAAAAAGTGACACTGATTTTTTAATATTCTGTATAATTTTGAGAAACGAGTTTTATTAAAATCAATAGCCCACAAGCTTGGTCAGAAATGAAGGGAGGATTTTTATACATTTCGATCAATCAGTTTTCAATTATACCTAACATTTAAATTCCTGAAAAAATTAATGATTTGGTTCACAGGGACTGTGCCGTATGCTCAAATTCAGGTGAAAAACACCTCAATCCTTGCCTCTCATGTGAACCTACGATTTTTAAGGTACGTGTGGCAGATACCCGACGGAAAAATAACAACTAACCCAGCTAATGCCTCACAGAAAGCTGAAGTAAAACCATCGGGCACCTGTGCAATGTCTTCGACTTGGAAGATTCGTCGCAAGTAACTTCCTATATATGAAAAAATTTAAATAATTTCATTTGGTCGGGACGACCCCCGATAGACCGGTTTCGGGGTACTTACCCCTCGTTAGTACCGGGCAGGTCATTTCAGACGGAGTGAACCGTCTGAGTATCTGTTTAAAAATCTGTTTAAAACCTGTTTTTGCGTTAATCAGCTGTCGCCCCCATACGAAGGATAACTCTCGAACCAACAAAATTAATTCCAACTAGTCATAAACTCTATCTGCAGTTGATTCAGTAGGATTTCAACTACGCCACACCTGCAAACGAAATCCGGAAACAACTTCACAAACACATACTCTGGGGTATGCGTCAGAATAATTATGATATTCCGTACAAGTGCATAACATATTCAAATTCGGGTGAAAAACACCTTACCCCTTGCCTCTAATGTGAACCTACGACTTTGTAGATACGTGTGGTAGTTACCCGATGGAAAAACAACAACTAACCCAGCTAATGCCGCTCAGAAAGCTGAAGTGAAACCATCAGACATCTGTGCAACGTCTTCCATTTGTAAGATTCGCCGCAAGTATCTTCCTGTATATGAAAAGTAGAAATTAATTTCATTTGGTTTATTTGGTCATTTCAGATGGTTCACTCCGTACTAACGAGGGGCAAGTACCCCGAAACTGGTCTATTGGTGGTCGTCCTGACCAAATGGAATTAATTTCTGCTTTATATACATAGGAAGTTACTTGCAACAAGTCTTCCAAATCGAAGACGTTGCACTGATTCCTTTTAGTTTTACTTCAGCTTTCTGCGCGACATTAGCTGGGTTAGTTGTTGCTGTTCACATGAGAAGCAAGGGGTAACGTGTTGTTTACCTGTACTCGACCTGACGTTTTTTTAGTCTTCGAAAAATACATTTCCTATACATTTCGAACTCTACCGTTTGTTTTACTCCATTCGCATGAATTCAGCATTATGTGGAAAATTGTTTCCATATTTACGGCGATTGAAGACACGATAAGCAAGAGAGGTGTCCTAATTAGCTTTTTTCGGCTATCAAAAGAGGTACTAAAAGAGATAGATCCAAAGTACATATTTGACCAATTCCAACATGATACACGAAAATATTTCTGTTGATGTAAAAATAAATAATGAAACTCGAAAGTTTGCTTTTTCATGTGACGTTAGCTCGATTTTCACTTCAAATGGATTCATTACATAAATTTATTACAAATGGATTCCGAGTGAATAAGTAATGTGAGTAACCATTCTGTAACAAAAATAGTCAATACAACCTCATTACCTAACTTAAAATTCAATATTCCTTGCCACCTACTTGACAAGCTAAAATAACGCCCATGATGACATACGATGGTGGTCGACGGTTGGGAAACTGTCGGAATAACTCAACTACTCACTGCTTTTTGGGCATTCTTCATAAACCAGAAATGTATTATAATAGACATTCGCGGTAAATAAAAAAATCGTATTATACAGAATGAGTCAACAAGATTCCCTCAGTCCATTGCTATCAGAGGAAACAATTTTTCGAATTGTTTAATTTTTTTGCAAACTAATCGATAAATACTATCTTTTAAAATTATTTTCTCGGATACTGGGTGATTCAGCGGAGCGTGGCCAACCAAAGTTATATATTTTTTTAATAGAATACCTAGTATATGAATACGTCATTCGATTCCATATTTTTTCAGGACTCTGAGTAATTTTTGTTTTCGAATTTCCATTTTAATTCACCACCCGCATATCTACAGCAATTAAGCGGATTTTTTAGGAATAGTTAGTCCACATCAATATGATAATTTCTGGAATTTCAACTTTCGGAAACAATATATAGGGTGCTCGCTACAACCGGTCAAGTTTCATTCAATTTCAAACAGACATAATTCAACTTTTTCAAATGGAACACCCTGTATTTTTTCATATGTATGAAATATTTCAACATTTCACTACATTTTTCATCAGATGTATACGATGTATCAGATGTATATCACTATACGAAAGAGTGATATTTAACAAATTATACCAAGTTTTAGTAATTGTTGTAACCAGAAAAAACTGTATTTTCTTACGGTCATTCATTCAAATTTGTTTTTCGAATATTCAAACTAATCGCTATTACAGTAGCATTTTTCATTTGGTTGAAGGTGGTTGACAATGTTTCGTGGTGTATTTCATCAGTTCCGACTTCCATTGTCTAATATAATATAAATTGATTTGAAAACTCTGAAAAAATAAAAAAGATTAACCAAAAATAACAATTTTATTAAACAAAAAACGGAAATTACAAAGAAATAACATACAAGCAACAACCAAACAAATGAAAATTGCAATATTAATAAAAGGAGATAAAACTGAAAAATTAAAAATATTAACAAAAATGAAAAAATAAAAAAATTTAAATTAAAAGATTTCAAACCAAAATCAATTTATATTATATTAGACCATGGAAGTCCGAATTGATGAAATAGCATTTTTCATACTATCTAGTGATAGTTATCAGCGGTGTTAACGCGTAAAAATGCGTAAAAAACCTAAAGAATATTCACACTGCTTCTTTCTTTAAAAACCCAGTTACCCATGACTGACATCAAAAATGAATTTGGAATTAGTCAATGACGCCATGTGTTAAAGTTTCTTTCGCGTGTAGATTGAATCATTTTCTTATGAATTGGAAAATATGGTGCAAATGGTCTTTGCTTTGGGGGAAAGTGGCGGAAACTGCCTCCTTGCATCTAGGATATACAAAGAAAAGTTCCCCGAAAGAAGACAACCAGATGAAAAGGCATATCAGGCTCTAAAAACAAGATTTGAAAGGACTGGTAATATCAATCACGAGAAGTTTGACCGTGTTCGCCCTGTAACAAATGAAGACCTAACCGAGACCTGAGCAGGGAATTAGGATTTTCTCAAACCAGCGTGTCCCGAATGATACGAGCAAGCAAATTTCATCCTGACCACATGTAATTGATGTTAAGAGGAAGAGATTTTGCAAAACGTTTTCAATTTTGCCGATGGGGCTTAGGAAAGATCAATAAGGAAAATTATTTTTTCAATTTCGTGTTATTTTCTGATGAAGCGACTTTTCATAATAATGGAACTGTGAATCGTCATGACATGCATATTATTATGCAACGGAAAACCACCATTTTGTTATTTGCCTGCACCAAAAATAGCGTTGACCACTGAATGTATGGAGTGGAATTCTCGGAAAAAGAGTCCGTATTTTTCCGATGGGCATTTCTTTGGAAGAAAATGTGTAAGAATTATTCAGCATAAGTTTTCGAATTTATTGGACGGGGTTCTATATGGAACACGACACGACATGTGGCTACAATCAGACGGTTCGCAACCATATTTTAAAACTGAGGTACGGGTATAGCTGAACAATCATTTCAATCAAAAATGGATAGGTAGGGGTGGGCCTTTGGCATGGCCACCCAGATCAACTGACCTGACCAAAAAGGATTTTTTTATGGGAGTATATCAAAAAGATTGTCTACCAAATTCCTCCAACATCTATAGAGAACATGAAATGAAGAATCACTGGAGTTTTCAGGGAAATCCCAGAGGATATGTTGGAACGTGTAGATAATTCGTTTAAAAAAAACTAACATTATGTGTTGCAGAAAATTTCCGCCATTTTGAACATCTTTTGGACTCCTCTATTCAAAAAAAATTTAGGCCTTTTTTTTCATAATGAAAAATTTTGAGTGAAAGTATATAAATGAATTTTTTGTGGTTACAACAATTAATTAAACTGGGTATAATTTGTAAAATCTGTTTTTCGAATAGTTTACCTCTGCAAAAAAATGTGGTGAAATGTTGAAACATTTCATAAAAATGAAAAAATACAGGTTGTTCTATTTGAAAAAGTTGAATTATGTGTGTTAGAAAATGAATGAAACTTGACCGGTTTTACTGAGCACCCTATATATTGTTTCCGAAAGTTGATATTCCCTAAATTATCATAGTGATGTTGACTAACTATTCCTGAAAAAATTCACTTAATTGCTGTAGACATGCAGGTGTTGAATTAAAAAAATATTGTCTGCAAAATAGGTTTTTCTGGAATAATTCGGCAATGCCGCAATTGAAATTTGAAAACAAAAATTCCTTAGAGAGCGAAAAGAATATGGAATATCGAATGACGAATGTATATACTGGTTGTTCCGTTTAAAAAATATAACTTTGGTTGGTCACGCTCCGCTGAATTACCCACTATGCGAGAAAATATTTTTTCGATATGACTGCGATTAAAAATCGAGCAATTCGAAAAATTGTTTTCCCAAATACTAATGGAGCGGAGGAATCCTAATGACTCACCCTGTATTATTCGCTCGACAAAAAATACTACAGCCATAACCATACTTGACCATATAAAAAAGAGCAAATAAAAAAAATTCCATGTAGCTTCTTATAAACTAATTCTTTACTTCACTTTTCGTATATCACAAAAAATTGTTGTTTGTTTGTTTTGGGGAGGGGGGTTGGCATTAGAATGTATTCTATTTGCCACAGACATTTGAAATGGACAGACATTGCCCTATATTTTTAATTTACATTTTTTCGTAAATTCAATTATAGCGTCGAAAATTTTTTTTCTAGTGATACTAAACTTACGGTATCAATGGAAAATTGTATGTTTAGTGAAATTAACTCTGTGAGAAGCTTTGATGTGTTTCTTGAATTGTTTGTATTTGGACGGTAGCCTGGTGGGTTGACGTGGGTGGTTTGTTTCATTCACTCAATCAACCGCTGCGTGAACCGGTGGTTCGAACCACAAGGCCGGACGATCGATTTTTTGCTTCCTATCGTCCAACCCGTGTTAAAAGTCACATGTTAAAAAGTAGCTCGCACAAGTTTCGACTCTTGAGAGTTGTCGTTCGTAGAAGGGCGACAGATAGTTAACGAAAAAACAGACTTTTTTAACAGATTCGAAAAAAATGTGATTCAAATTTCCAACATGAACATTTATCAGAATTAGTAATGCCAATTTTGGCTAGTTGCGGAGAAAAATAACAATGATATAATTTTAATCTACTAATGGTAGAAGAATAGGAAACACATAATTTTACAAAAACATCTCACAACAAAGTGTCTTTTTGAATACGTTAGTTATGGATTTTCATCAAGTATCGGTCAATTCCATCATATATCATCAGAATAGGAGATCAAATAAGAGATCAAAGGAGACCAAAAAAAATTTGAATTCATTTGTATAGCACAATATCGAGAAATTTCAATCGCAGTATTCTCTGTGAAAAATTAAAGTTAGGAGTGAATTTTAAGGGATTACAACGAAAACAAAATGTCATTTTATTTTCTTTTCTAGCTCTTCTGTTGAGTCTATTAAGTACTTAATTCAAATTGAAGGAGTTATATCTTTTAGAAGTGATTAATTTTTGGGAAAGAAAGTTTTTGGCTTTCTACTACTCCATCTTGATACAAAAAATGTGGGATTCTTCCAAAGAAAGGAAGGAAGTAAACAATTTAAAAATAAGTAACTCTATACATGGATGTGTAGGTCATGCAAAGAAGCAACTTTCAGACTCAAACTGGAAGAATGCCCTCCTGAAACAGTTACTTTCATATAATATAATATAACTATAAACACATTTTCAGTGAGTTATCAGAACTAGAAAAATTTCTTCAAAGCATTCCATGGACCGGTTATATGAGGAGTTTGAAGAAAATTTACAGCACATATGCCAACCACAAAGAGAAGTATCAATATACGTTCGAGGATAAGAAATTGAGGAGAGAAGAAGATTTGTTGAGACCGAGGGAGGAACCAGCTATAAAAACGTCTTTAGAAGAGGAAAATATCCATGAAAAGCCGTAAGTGTTTGATCGAGTGGCTTAACAGTTTTTCAATTGGCTGTTTTATTTCGTAGATTCATTTTTGCCACAAAAATTGAGAGAAAGCCTTACGAAAGACTGACGACTAATGTAGGAAAATATACGGTGGTCGAGAAAAACATTTTGAGAAGTTTTGATAAAAGCAAGAATATTTGTGGTGTAGATTTCAAGCTGAGTACTTTGAAGAGAGTTGCCAGTGATTCAAATGTGCCTCCATATTATATTGATTTTTGGTTTCAAAATTGTCATGAGCATAATCTGTAATACAATCGCTGAAATAATACAATCACTTATTTGTCGCACGTAACATGAATTATTATGAAAATATTTCCCCATCAGAAATATTCTTCTAATTTCCAACAGAATCTATCAACCTTATGGTCATTTTTATAACGTGAGATTTTTTGATATCTACAAAAATATGCATTGCCAGTTGATATCGGAGCTTCTAAGTTGAAGCCAAGACATATGCGTAGTAATCAGTAGAGCAATCTTTTGGATTTAATCCTAATATGTCGTTGACGTATAATAGAGGGGGAGTTGGAGACTATGTAGGTAGCTGGAAAATACCAGTACCGATGGTAAAAACCATTATTACCATTATGGGAAGAAATCTTTGAGTAAACTAGAAAGCTACATCTTAATTCTCCAGCAGACATTACCTGTAAGATTGCGTTTGAATTTATATAGCCTCATGAGGTTAAGACCCCTGGAGATATCACTCCAAGACTCTTCACAGAAAATATAATTGACCAGTTGTTGCCCGTAGTTTCGCCCGCGTAGAATTTGGTTTGTCACATTAAGTATCGTGACAGACCTCAGGTTTCGGGTCGCGTTCTCGACGATGGCGCTCCATTGCTCAGACCGCCCCTATACCCCCGCGCAGCAACCCCTCACCTGTCATCTTACAGTAGACGCGACGCTTCCAAAATTCTTACTGTAGAGGAAAAAGTTCATCTTTATCAAATACTTAAAACGACAATTGTATTACCATATAAGCGGTAGATATATGCTATCGCGAACTTTCATTTAGAACTAAGATAAACAATCTTACGGTACATTATCTGCATGTAACTCCAACGGTAAAGTCAGCGCACGCCAATATAGCTCTCAGGGAGCAAGAATTTTTCCGACTTACTCAGTACCTACTTATCGTTATATTATGACCAAAATTACACAAAACCTTTGTAAATTGTAGCCTATATGTTATTTTGATGCGCCGAAAAACGAACTAGGTTTGTTAATGCTCGCAGCAACTGCAAACTTAGGATAAATGAAAGCAAACAATTCCGCAATCGGAGAATTAGGGATAAACTGCTTGCCAATCACAACAGGTCTGGATCCTTCTGGTCGGTATATGAAGCTATCAATCAGAAGTTTACAGAATCCACAATTTCACCACTAATACAAGCTGATCGTCCAATTGCAACAGCAGCCATAGAAATAGCAAATCTACTAGCTGAACAATTTGCTTCCCATCCACAGTCGATTTTCTGGGAAAGGCACCACCCACCATTTCCACACTAAAATCCACAATGCCAGAAATTACTTTCAGGTGAATTTTGAAACAGTTCAATATTAACAAGGCATCTGGTCATGATGAAGTGCCCGTCATCGTACTTAAAAAGTGCGCAAATGAACCCGCACCAATATTTTGCAGACTTTTCAACCTGTCTTACAAGAAATGAATTTTTCCTGGTTCGGAACACAGTGTTCCGAACCAGAAAGAAAACTGTAGAAACCTCAGCAACTTTTGATGCTTTATAAAGCTCAGATCAGACCTTCTTTGGAGTAATGTTCTTCGCCACCAAACATACCCTGAATTTGCTGGATTCCATTCAGAAAAGAGCCATCCGCATGATTGGAGACGCGAACATCACTTGCAATCTTGATAGCCTGGAACACAGAAGAAAGATTGAAGATTTCTCTTCTATAGATACTTTCACAGGGAGGTGTTCAAGTGACTTGGCACCTTTGATTCCACCAAGAGCGGTACATATCAGAAGTACGCGACGGACTGTGGTTGTTCATCGTTTTGAGGTTCAACTCAGTAAACCTTAAACTCCACTGTTCAAGAACTCTTTCAGTTGGAGAACTGTGTTTATGTAGACTAAACTTCCGGAGAACTTTTTTCCAAATGGATTTCATCTTCAGCAATTAACGTGTGTTTCCTAACACATTCGAAATAAAGGCGGTAGAGCCTTCGACAATTGTGGTTTTTAGCGAATATGTCAAAAACAACCATTGATATTATCGATCTAAAAAGTTCCCCAAGATAGGAAACTTTTGTTTAGATCTAACCGTTTCCGAGATAGCAATGGTGGGATCAATTAGAAAAACGACCTGTATATTGTTACTTCTCAGAATCATCCCAAAACTTCTACCCTATCATTTTTGTTTAACTTCAATTTTGTTACTACTTCTTTCGAAATTATTATTGGAATCCATATTGGTGTATTGAAATACATTTTAAAATCAGCTAATGCAGCAATAATATTTTAGAAAATGTATTGAATAAAAAGAAATATACACATATATTCACTATTTACAAAAATTTACAAAACACAGAAATTTAGTTAACAACAACAATCCACACTCAGATTCTATGCTACTTGGTAGTCTGGATAACAAGAAGTTATCGTACAGTTCGGGTCAAACAGCTTCGAAGCACTCTGGAACGCTGCCATATCCAAACCTCCTTGGTGATTACCCATTGCATTCATCATGTTGCTTTGACTCAACGACATGTTGCCAATCATTAGTTCTCTGGAAAAATAAATGAATAATTTGAATTTGATAAATAATTATATACCACAATTTGAAAGGAAATGATTACGATTTTAGGTATATCATCAACTTTTTCTTGAATCTATTAGAAGACTCATCACAAACACTTTTTTGTTCAGAAAGTATTCGAAAAAATATTGTTTCAAACGGAAAAAGGGGTTGAGTGAGGCCCTGTTCGAATGGTGAAGAATGGTCAAGTATCACAGTATCACAGATTTCTATGTCAGGTCAAACTGATAATAATATGATGAACGGTAGCCTCAGTATGTTTCTTTAGTGATGTCATTTTTGATCTCCAATTGGAATGAGAATAACCAGAATTAAGTGTAGGTACTGAAAAAACGGCCATAATAACAGTGATATAATTAACAATTTCAATAGAGGATTTCGAGTTATCTCACTATATAAATCCCAAGATTCCATGGATTGCGACGAAATGAGAAACAGACTCTGGGATTCAAAAGGATAAAAAACAACGGAAATGAACATTTTGGCAAGTACAAAATGAGAAATATAAATTCCTATGTTTTTATACTACTTGTATTTGTAACTAACGGTACAGTAGTTTCGTTCTACAAGGATATTTTCAAACTGATACAATAAATATTAGTTTGAAAATGTCCTTATAGGACGAAACTGCAGTAACGTTAGTTACGAATGAAAGTAATGAAAACGTTTTATTTCTCATTTTTCATGATGGTCTCCTACCATGTAGTGACTTCACCTATCAATTTATTGTTGTTAATTAAGTTCTCGTAATATTTATTGTAATTTTACTGAACAAAAATTCATTCGTTGTAATCCCTTGTCCCCCTACCTAGCACATCTGTTCATGAACAAATTCGAAATGGAAACCAAAGAAAAGTCAAAGGATTTCCCTAGCATATGGCTGAGATATATGGATGCTTCTGCGATATTTGATAACAAAAATTTTAATATTGAGGACTTTGTTTCCTTTTTAAATAACAGATTTCCATCAATAAAATTCACGTATGGGTTAGAAAATAAGGAAAACTTTCATTTCTTGACTTTTTGGGAATGAGGAGCCAATGTGAAAAGTTAGAATACGATGTATTCAGGAGCCTTTTAGGAAATCCAAAGGACAAAAGTTGAGAATTCGGAAAAG